>BDUI01012222.1:19947-39099 GCA_002335545.1 Apodemus speciosus
ATCGATTTGCATTCTTCTGCATGCTGACCTCCAGTTGAACCAGCAGAATTTGTTGAAAAGGCTATCTTTTTTCCATTGGATGGTTGTAGCTCCTTTGTCAAGATCAAGTGACTATAGGTGTGTGGGTTTATTTCCAGGTCTTCAATTCTATTCCATTGATCTACTTGCCTGTCACTGTACCAATACCATGCATTTTTAACACAATTGCTCTGTAGTACTGCTTGAGGTCCTGGATACTGATTCCCCCAGAAGTTCTTTTACTGTTGAGCATAGTTTTAGCTATCCTGGATTTTTTGTTATTCCAGATGAATTTGAGAATTGGTCTTTCTAACTATATGAAGAATTGAGTTGGGATTTTGATAGGGATTGCATTGAATCTGTATATTGTTTTTGGCAAGATGGCCATTTTCACCATATTAATCCTGCCAATCCAAGAGCATGGAAGATTTTTCCATCATCTGAGGTCTTCTTTGATTTCTTTCTTCAAAGACTTGAAGTTCCTGTCATACAGATCTTTCACTTGTTTGGTTAGAGTGACACCAAGATACTTTATATCATTTATGGCTATTGTGAAGGGTGTCATTTCCCTAATTTCTTTCTCAGCCTGTTTATCCTTTGAGTATTGGAAGGCTACTGATTTGCTTGAGTTAATTTTATATCCATCCACTTTGTTGAAGTTGTTTATCTGCTGGGGGAGTTCTCTAGTAGAGTTTTTTGGGTCACTTAAATATACTATCATATCATCTGCAAATAATGAAACTTTGACTTCTTCCTTTCTAATTTGTATCCCTTTAACCTCCTTATGTTGCCTAATTGCTCTAGCTAGAACTTCAAGTACTATATTGAATAAATATGGAGAGAGAGGGCAGCCTTGTCTAGTCCTTGATTTTAGTGAGATTGTGTTGAGTTTCTCTCCATTTAGTTTTGTGTTGGCTACTGGTTTGCTGTATATTGCTTTTATTATGTTTAGATATGGGCCTTGAATTCCTGTTCTATCAAAGACCTTTAACATGAAAGGATGCTGAATTTTGCCAAATGCTTTTATAGCATCTAATGAAATGACCATGTGTTTTTTTTTTTTTGAGTTTGTTTATGTAGTAGATTACATTGATGGATTTCCATACATTGAATTATCCCGGAATCCCTGGGATGAAGCCTACTTGACCATGGTGAATGATCCCTTTGGTGTGTTCTTGCATTCACTTGGCAAGAATTTTATTGAATATTTTTGCATTGAAATTCATATCGAAAATTTTGTCCTAGACTTCCTGGATATTTGGGGACAGGAGCTGTTTGCATTTTTCATTTTCTTTGACTGTCATATCAATGCTTTCTATGGTATCTTCTGCATCTGAGATTCTCTCTTCTATCTCTTATATTCTGTTGTTGATGCTTTGATCCATGATTCCTGACTTCTTTCCTAGGTTTTCTATGTCTCGAGTTGTTTCCCTTTGTGATTCCATTATTGTTTCTACCTCCTTCTTTAGATCCTGTATGGCTTTGTTCAATTCCTTCACCTGTTTTGTTGTGTTTTCCCTTAGTTCTTCAGGGCTTCTCCCTGTTTATTTGTGTTCTGTATTTCTTTAAGGGAGTTATTTATGTCCTTCTTGAAGCCCTCCATTAAGCCCTTCATCAGCATCATGACCTGTGATTTTAAATCCAAGTCTTGCTTTCCTCGTGTGTTGGGGGTATCCAGGACTTGCTGTTGTGGGAGAATTGGGTTCGGATGGTGCCATATTGCCTTGATTACTGGTAGCAAAGTTCCTGCATTTGCCTTTTGCCATCTGGTTATCTCTGGTGTTAGTTGGGCCTGCTGTCACTGGCTGGAGCTTGCCCCTCCTGTGTGCCTGCAGGCCTATCTCAGGAACCCTGTGTGACCTGCTTGCCTGGGCTACAAATTTCTGTGGTGCTGGTGGGGTGTGTCCCAAGCGATCCTCTACTCTGGTGATCCCTGCCTACCTATCTGTTACACAGTCACAGGGGCAAAGATGACGGCCGAGACCCACTCTCTTGTAGTTGTATTTGGGTATGTAGCTCTGTGGCCACGATGAACTCTGGATGCAGGATGTGCTGGCTGTCTCCTCTGTGGGTGTATAGTTGGGTGTATAGCTGGCTTCCTGAGCTACTTTGAGATGGCAAGCTGTGGCATGGGATGTTCCCGATACAGAGGTGGAAATCTGAAGGCTCCTGCCAGAGGCCTCCAGACAGTATCTTCTGATCTGCAGGGCTGGTCTCACTTGTGCAGGCTGCCTCCACCAAAGGACATGCTTAAGAGTAAAGAAAGGCACCCCATTCCCTCCTTACCTACTACTCTCCTACCTAGTTCCCTCTTTCCATTCACCTCTAATGATTACTTAGTATTCTCTTCTGAGCGAGTGTCTTAGTTAGGGTTTTACTGCTGTGAACTGACACTATGACAAATGCAATCAACAAACTGGGAAAAGATTTTTACCAACACTGTATATGACAGAGGGCTAATTTCCAATATATGCAATGAACTCAAGAAGTTAGACTCCAGAGAACCAAATTTAAAAATAGGGTACAGAGCTAAACAAAGAATTTTCACCTGAGGAATATCGAATGGCTGAGAAGCAGCTAAAGAAATGTTCAACATCCTTAGTCATCAGGGAAATGAAAATGAAAACAACCCTGGGATTTCACCTCATACCAGTCAGAATGGCCACGATCAAAAACTCAGTGGACAGCAAATGCTGGAGTGGATGTGAAGAAAGAAGAACACTCCTCCACTGCTGGTGGGATTGCAAGCTGGTACAAGTACTCTGGAAATCAGTTTGGTGGTTCCTCAGAATATTGGGCAAAATACTACTGGAGGACCCTGCTCTACCACTCCTGGGCATATATCCAGAGAATTCTCCAGCATGTAATAAGGACACATGTTCTACTATGTCCATAGCAGCCCTATTTATAATAGCCAGAAGCTGGAAAGAACCCAGATGTCCCTCAATGGAGGAATAGATATGGAAAATGTGGTATATTTACACAATGGAATACTGCTCAGCTATTAAAAACAATGAATGCATGGACTTCTTAGGCAAATGTGTGGAACTGGAAAATATCATCCTGAGTGATGTAACCCAATCACAAAAGAATACACATGGTATGCACTCACTGATAAGTGGATAGTAGGCCAGAAAAATAATATATAATTGGGGCTGGCTTACAGGTTCAGAGGTTCAGTCCATTATCATCATAGTTGGAGTATGGCAGCATCCAGGAAGGCATGGTACTGTAGAAGCTGAGAGTTCTACATCTTCATCTGAAGGCTGTTAGCACAATACTGGCTTCCAGGCAGCTAAGATGAGGTTCTTTTTTATTATGTATATTCTTTGTTTACACTTCAAATGTTGTTCCCTTTCCTGGTTCTCCCATCCTCCAAAAATCCCATAAGCCATCTCCCCTTCCCCAATCAACCCACCCCCGCTTCCCTGTCCTGGTATTCCTCTACACTAAGGCATCAAGTCTTTCCAGGACTAAGGGCCTCTCCCCCATTTGGTGTCTAACAAGATCATCCTTTGCTGCCAATGTGTCTGGGGTCATGGGTAACTCCATGTGTACTCTTTGGTTGATGGTTTTGTCCCTGGGAGCTCTGAGACTACTTGGTGACTCATATTGTTGTTCCTCCTATGGTGTTGCAAACCCTTTCAACTCCTTGGCTCATTTCTCTAACTCCCCCATTGGGCACCCAGTGTTTAGTTCAGTGGCTGGCTGAGAGTGTCCCCCTCTGTACTTGTCATGCACTAGGAGAGCCTTCCAAGTGATAGCTGTATCTGGCTCTGGCCAGCCAGCACTTGTGGGCACTCACAATAGTGCCTAGGTTTTGTAACTGTATATAGGATGCATTCCTGGATGGGGTAGTCTCTGGATGGTCTTTCCCTCAGACTCTGCTCAAACTTTTGTCTTTGTATCTCCTTCTGTGGGTATTTTTTCCCCTTTCTACAATAAGATGATGGTCTTAAAGTCCACACCCACAGTGACATATCTACTGTAACAAGGGTACACCTTTTAATAGTGCCACTCCCTGGGCCAAGCATATACAAACCATCACAGTGAAATTTGTTCATCCTTCTTCAGACCTTTTTATAACCAGTTACTTTGGGTCTGTGGATTGTAGCATGGTTATCCTGAACTTTTATGGCTAATATCCACTTATATGTGAGTACATACCATATGTCTTTCTGACTCTTAGTTACCTCACTCAGGATATTTTCAAATCCCATGCATTTGCCTGCAAAATTCCTAATGTCTTCATTTTTAATGGCTGATTAGTATTTCATTGTGTACATGTACTACATTTTATTTTTCCATTCTTCAGTTGAGGGACATCTTGGTTGTTTTCAGTTTGGGGATTATTACAAATAAAGCTGCTATGAACATAGCTGAACAAGTGTCCCTGTTGTATATTGGGTCATCTCTTGGGTATATTTACAGAAGTGGTATAGATGGTCTTGAGGTAAAACTATTCCCAGTTTTCTTAGAAAATGCCAAATTAATTTTCAATGTGGTTGTACAAGTTTAGACTCCCACCAGCAATGGAGGAATACCTTGTCAGCATGTGCTATCACTTGAATTTTTGGTTTTACCCCTTCTGACAGTTGTAAGACAGAATCTTAGGGTCATTTTGATTTACATTTCCCTCATAACTAAGGACATTGAACATATCTTTAAGTGTTTCTTGGCTGTTCTGAATTTTGTTTAGCTTTGTACCCCATTTTTATTGTGTTATTTGTATTGTTGGTATCTAATTTCTTGAGTTCTTCATAAATTTTGAATATTAGCCCTCTGTCAGCAGTAGGGCTGGTAAAGATCCTTTCCCTATTTGTAGGCTGCCATTTTGTCCTATTAACAATATCCTTTGCCTTACAAAAGTTTTTCAGTTTCATGAGGTCTCATTTATCATTTGTTGGTCTTAGAGCCTGAGCAATTGCTGTTCTGTACAGGATATTATCTCCTGTACCACCATGTTAGAGGCTATTCCCCACCTTTACCTCTATTAGATTTAATATATCTGGTCTAATGTTGAGGTTTTTGATCCATTTGGACTTGGGACTTGCACAGGGTGATGAATATGGATCTATTGCATTCTTCTATTTGGAAATATTCAGTGTGACCGGCACCATTTATTGAAGATGCTTTCCTTTTTCCATTGTATGTTTTTACCTTCATTGCCAAAAATCAAGTGTCCATAGGTTTGAGGTTTGGTTTCAGGGTCTTTGATTTGATCCATTAATAAACCTGACTGAATAGGGAAGGTTTACAGAGAGGAGGGATGGGAGAGAGAAGGATGAAATTAGTGAGGGGTGTGTGTAGTAATATATATTAAATTTATTGGTGCATGGTTTCTGGATGAAAGATATACACAGCATTTATATTCTAAAATATGCTTTATGAAGTACAATAGCAGGGCAACTGTCTACCCTCCATGCTGTTAGAATCTATTACCCTATCAATAATCCCAGTTATTATTTACTATGTTTCATCTGGAGGCATCTCAGGTTCAATTAGCCAGCCCACAGGACCACATTTTCTTTATTCCTACCCCACAGAGGCTGAGTCTCTCTCTCTCTCTCTCTCTCTCTCTCTCTCTCTCTCTCTCTCTCTCTCTCTCTCTCTGTTTCCTGCATGTTGTTCTTTTCCATCACTTTTCCATCATGGCTCCTTCTTTGCCTCCCTTCTACTCCTTCTTCCAAGCCCTCCAAAACTCAATCTCACTTTTTTCTTTTCTCCCCAGCTATTGGCTGTTGATATCTTTATTCAGCAATCACAATCAACTGGTGGTAGGGTCACTCAGTGTCTTATATGCTTGGAGCAAACAGCCTTGGAGACTACAAATTACCATTAGAATACAAGCAACATTAGGCCAACCCACTACAGGGGTAGGGCAGGAGGTAGAGGCCTGTGTGGTGCCTAGCTAAAGACCTGGAACAGGAGAGGATGAGGGGAGTCTATGGGTATGACCCAGGCTAAGATTTCTACCAGAGGGGCATATAAAGACTGAAGTGACCACCTCTGGTAGCTAGGTAGGACTTCCAGTGGAGGGAGGGGTGCATCATCTAACCACAAAACCTTCAATCCAAAATTTGTCTTGACTACAAGAAGTGCAGGGATAAAGATGGAGCAGAGACTAAGGGAACAGCCAACCAATGACTGCCCCAACTTGTACCCAGATGAGAGAGCCAACCCCTGAAACTATTAATGATGATCTGCTATGTTGGCAGATAGGAACCTAGCATAACTGTCTCCTGAGAGGCTTCATCCAGCAGCAGATGGAGGCACATGCAAAGACCCATAGCCAAACATCAGGCAAAGCCCAGAAGTCTTGTGGAAGAGTTAGGGATAGAAATGAACCAGTCAGAGGGATCAAGGATACTGCAAGAAGAAAAATAAAGAAAAAGGGGGGATAAAATAAAGAATAATAGTAAGTGTAGCATCAGATGTCTGTATGGCAGAGATACTGAAATTTTTTGAAGAATAAAATAGAATATCCTGTAAAGTCCTTAATTATTAGTATAGAAGAAAAATCTATGGTCTGAAAAAGTAATCTCAAGACAAGTATAATTAAAAGATTATTTACTGTCACACAGAGAAAACCAAGAAAGCACACATAAGATAATGGTGAGATTGGATTCCTACATGCACAAAAATAACTAAAAATCTAAGTAGATTAAAAAAAAATAGTTTAAAATCAGGGTATTTTTTTAAAATCTTCATTATAAAATTTTTAGAATCACAGAGTACATACTTAAAACACAGTAAATAACCCAGGATTTATCAATAGAGTTAATTTGAAATGTTTTAAAGCTTATTATGCTAAGTTTGGCTATCATTAGATCAAGCTACTTAGATATCTTAGCCTGTTAAGCATTGTTGACTGGTCTGCTTATCTTCAGTATTGACTTAAGATATAGAGGTTAGAACCCTCAGACTGTCTATGCGCATTGCTCATAGTGTGAGCAAAAGAGAAGAATGGGCTCTAGATTCAACCTAGGAGCTATCTGCTAGGTGGAACATCTCCAAGTATATAAAAAATGGATCTTTGAAGATAATAACTTTAATAAGAATGTCTCTTTAATAAAATAACACTTAAGTCAAAATCTTATAGTAATGTCAAAGATTTATAATTCATATAGCTATTCATTTTAATTAAAATGTAAAATTGATCCTAARAAGTAGCCATAGCATTAAAAGGCACAATTCAAAAGCTATAATTACACTCAGTATGAAATGTTAGAGCAAAATCAGTTAACTATAATTTAGCTCATAGTTATCAGAAAAATATCATTTGAAATATATTATATTAAATTTTCATGCATAAAAGGGTAAATATGTATATAAATTCCTGCATTAAATAATAAAATTTTAATATGCCAATTTAGAATTTTTTAGATTAAATTACTGAGAATTAGTGTATATTTTGGAGAAAAGGGCGTTAGTCGTATAGATATTAGTTATAAGTAGGTATAATCATTCAAAAGACAAATTTAGAAATGATAAAAAAATAGTACCTTTATATAGTCTCATGATGATTTAGTTTAAGTTTAAATGCTACAAAGACAGTTTCTATAAACACAGGCATTCAGTAGGAAATGATGGTGGCATATTGAAATCAGTGGGTGTAGATGACTTCCTCCAAATGCAAGGGATCTGGATAAATTAATACACAGGACTCATGCCTTCCTTACTTCTCAGACAAGCCTTTGCATCTCATGATCACAACTAGTTCACATGCACACTGCATACAACTTCTCTATTATGTGCTTTGTGACTTGTATGGCTCCCTTTTCAACTTGAGAATTTATCTAGAAGAAAATGAGTGCATAGTATTTCAACTGTTAAAATTTCTTACAAGATTGTTTTTAAATAGTAGCAAAGTAAAGAGAAAATTTTTTGTGGAAAGACTTTTCTACACAGAATGTTGAAGAACTGCTGCTTCAAAGGACTACTGATCAGAAAAAGGACCGTGCATCTGAGAATATTCCAGGCACTCAGGTTCCTGGGCCAATGGGAGTCAGTTAATGGAAA
The DNA here is from genome assembly GCA_002335545.1 of Apodemus speciosus. Classification (NCBI taxonomy): domain Eukaryota; kingdom Metazoa; phylum Chordata; class Mammalia; order Rodentia; family Muridae; genus Apodemus; species Apodemus speciosus. The sequence continues at coordinate 27,988 of BDUI01012222.1, forward strand.
AGAATGGAGGGTGCGGAATAAATGAGAAATGAGGGTCACATGACTTGGGCCCTTTGTTTCTTGAAAGGATATTAACTTTTACTCAGAATGAGACTTAGAGCAGAGGGAACAGATGATTTGTCATTTGCTGTATAGAATGTTACCTTACCCAGTCCGTTGCTAATGGAGTAGTTATAGCATGTCACAATAGTCCAGGTGAGAAATGATTAGTCATGATAATTGATTTCATTCTGAGCATATTTTGAAAGTAGACGGACAGTAATGGCTGATTTGACTGTGCAGCATACATACATAAGAATAGRCAAGTTCAAGTGTAAAGTATAAAAAACTGAGGCTAAATGCCTCAGTAGTCCCAGTCTGATACTGAAGTATTCCTGGAGAGTAGCTGGTCTTCAGGTATGTTAGATCCTGAAAAAGTTGTATTTAATATCAGACAGGATAGGTGAACTTGCCTGCAATACTGAAAAATCAGAAAACAGACGAATAAGCCAAATTTCCTGCCTCAATATCCTTTTATGTCATTTGCCACAAGACGATCTGGTCCAGATTTAGGGTTGAAATTCCTGATTCAAATAATCTGATTGAGTAAAACTTTCTCCCAGTAGTAGCAGAAACGTCAGTTTTAATTGATTGCATATATAGTAATTTTGAACAAAGAATAGACATCACAGTTATGCAGAGCCAAGAATTCTCATGCAGTATTGACTAAGTTTATTGTAAAATACTTTTTAAAAATAGTAGAAAAATCCATTTTAAAGGAATCTGTTCTGTGCATCAGTGGTCAACTGGCAAAAACCAGATCCTTCATTATAATTCAGCAATGTAACTGTGTGATATCACAAAATAAAAGATGGATGTATGTGAAGAGAAAATGCCTAACTTGAACTTTAAAGGATATCAATGAGAATTAAGAAAAAGGAAGTGACACAAAGCAGTCTGGAAGGAGAGGTAGAAGGGACCATGCAGATAGACAATGAAAGGCATGGAGACATCCTCAGGATGCATAATAGGGCTTTTAAGATGGCCTAGGGGGCATGACATTTTGTGAACTTTTCTAAAGAATTAATTTGCACCACAAATACCACATGCATAAAGAAGAAACAAACAAGCGGTAAGACTTAAGACATGTATGGCAAGTTTATATTTAATTTTCAGTACCTTCGAACATATTTTTTCTCATAAATAGCTCTGCTGATTTTGAAGATACCAATTCATTGATGAGCAATGCCTGCCTACCTTAAGCAAGTTGTCAAAGCTGACCACAGTGTTGAAAATGGTCACTCAGTCAGAACCACCTGCTCATTAAAAGCATTTGCTTGAGAAGCAAGGGACTTGCAGCTCATGCAGTTATTGATGCCTTGCAACTTTGTTAACCATTAAAATCTCCTATCAAGGTGACACAGTTGTCCTTTACCTTTCCTCTTTCCAGTCCTTTCTAGAAACTGGAGAGAGAAGTTTCTTCTTCAATCTTAAAATTCAGCTTTGACCTATAAAAGCCAATTAAGGCAGGACAAAAGATAAATAGAATAGAGCATAGAGAAATCAAACAAGCATTTTCCCTCAAGAAAGCTCTGCTATATTTATTCACAAGAACACTAAGAAGGTAATTTTATAACTCTTATGGAGTCACTCTGAGAAAAAATAATTGTTATATTAAACATTAATTTATTACAACAAAGGAATTGTGTCAGCTAAATTTTCATGATTTTAAGATTCTGGCTTAATTACTGGACCATGCATTAAGTAATTAGCAAAACTGAAAGCTTAAAGTAATGAAGGTAGGCCAACCACTGAGTGTATAGATACTGATTAAAACAGCTTTGAGCCATTAAAGTTAGAAAGCATCAATGGAAGAAAGTACATTGACTGGCTAGTTGTAGGCAGAACTGATTATTTCTCCTTAAGGTATGTAATTCACCCAAGGAAGCAATAACACAAACAATGAAAACAGGATTCTGGAAAAATCTGAGTTTACTTTTTGGAAGCAGGAGAGGACTCCTGGGAATCTATCTCATCAGGAAGTCCTTTCTCTCATGGGCCCACTTTATTTGGTGAGATAGAGTTAATTCCCCTTTTACAACATTTTGCAGTTCAGATCATAGTATATACCAAAGGTAAAATGAACATTTCAAATAGGTAAATAGGTGATTCATATATATGTACCCATATATATAAACACATGTGTGTGTGTGTGTGTGTGTGTGTGTGTGTGTGTGTGTGTGTATGTGTGTACTTACCACAATGACCATGTGGAAATCAGTACAACTTTCAGGATTGGGTCGTCTCCCACTCCTGACTAGGACCCAGGAATCAAGTACCTTTATCTACTGAGCAATTGCATTGGACCTCATGTACAATTTAAAAATACATATTTAGCATGTATCAGCTTTCCAACATAACAACTCACCAATACTAATTACATAAAGAAAGGAAATAGTCATTTTTGTGTAATTATACCAGACCAACGATCTTCCCACCAGATGCAACTTTTCACAATAACAGATGCTCCAGATGATACAATGAATTCTTCCAACTGTTTCCAACAAAGTAGTTAAAACAATCCCCAATCAGGTCTGATCACATACAGCTGTTTTTCATAATGCATGAAGCTAATTTTCTTTACTTCACATGATAATAGCTATTTTCTGATCTGTCCTAAAGTACCTATCAGCTCAAAGCCTTAGAATTCTTTTGCTGTGTAGATTCCCTCAAACCAATCTTTTAGAAATATTTGCAGAAATATCTTTTCTATTGGGCGTGCAGGCATGTCTGTGTGTAGTTACACATTTAATACTTAGAAACAAGTCATTTATATATTGCTTTGAGTCTCTTCAATGGTAGAAAGGAGAACTTAGAATAGTTTCAATGCCATGAGTCCATGTCCTATTTTCTTGGCAACACTATTTCAAAGTTTTATGTAGAAACGTCTATTTATATATTCCTGTCACATTTAGTAATTGCAATTTAAAGAAAAGGTGGGCTAAGTATAATTAATTTACTCTAATGAAAATATAACTTCTATGTATTCAAACAATAGACAGGTCTGCATAACTTTCAGACAGCTGATCTGAACCTGAAAGATGAAACTTAGAAACAAGATATGCTGTAACAAGGTTAAGAAGCCTAATAAAAGGGAATTCAAAGAACTTTGCCCTGCAGGACTTGCTCATCAATGAATTGATTTTTAGATTGAATGCTGGCCTATTTTACTTTCTTAACACAAATCCATGCACATACGTACATCTCATATTATTTTGAAGTCTTAGGGCTAAGAGATAAGGTTGGTGGGTCACTGAGATTAATGAATGTTTTAGTCAATGTTCTATTGCTGTGAAGAGACACTATGACCCTGGCAATTTTTATAAATGAAAGCAATTTTATTTGGGGTTGCTTACAATTTTAGAGGTTTAGTCTATTATTCTTATGGTGGGAAGCCCAGTGGCACACAGGGAAACATGTTGCTGGAGAAGTTACTTACAGTTCTATACCTGGATATTCAGACAGCAGGAAGAGAAAGATGCCGAGTCTAGCATGGGCTTTTGAAACCTCAAAGCCTGCCTCTGGTGGTGAACTTCCTATGACAAGGCCACACCCATTCCAACAATGCCATGACTTCGAATCCCTCCCAAGCAGCACTATTCTCTGATGAGTGCAAAGAAGGTGTTTTTAAACATAGAAATAAAACATACATTTCTAGTACTATACAGATTTTTTTTGTGATATTCAGGAAAATGGGAAATACCCTATCTATGCAGACCTGCATGTGGGCTGTGGATACATTGTAGAGTCATTTGCATAAGAGAATTAATATGTATTAGCAATGTAGATTAGTCTAGTAAGCATAAAAAGCTTAGAATCTAATTAATAATGTATCAACTATGATTGGAAAGCAATAAAATGAGGGGGAAAAGATCAAAATACTAATTTGGAGAGGTGGCTCAGCATTTTAGAAACTAACTAGCCTTGCAAGAAAAAGGATTTGAATTTAGATCCTCAGAATTTGCATAAATGCTAGGTTAGGGTGATGGCTGCCTCTGAAGGAAGAGGCATGGAATCCCTCTGGCAAGCTAGGAATGAGACTAACTGTATAGTCAATCTCTGGGTTTGATTGAGAAAGCCTGCATTAGTTAATACTGTGGAAGAGCAATAAAGGACATTTGTAGACATCAACCTCAGGCTTCCATGCAGGCACAGACATAGACATTCATGCTCACACATACGTGTGTATCTATCTATCTATCTATCTATCTATCTATCTATCTATCTATCTATCTATGCAAGCACACCTTACATACATACATATAAAAAGAAGAAGAAGAAAGACTAAGTCTACAATACAATAATTGCAGAGTGAAGTGATACTATGGCCTAGGATTAAAGATATTAAATATACTGAACTGATGAATATTTAATTCAATGAAAGAATCAATCAATTTATATGATTGGTAAATAAATTGTCAACAATATTCAGTTCTCATTACCACCAAATCCCTTCTTACAATATTGAAGGTGGCAGTCCTAAAGACATATGGAGAAAAAAAAGATTATTAACTTCTCAAAACCAACTGACTATCCAACCTTAAGAATAGTTAATACTCTTTTGGCAAGATGGCCATTTTGCCAAAAGCAATCTACAGATTCAATGCAATCCCCATTTTCATCCAACTCAGTTCTTCATACAGTTAGAAAAAGCAATTCTCAAATTCATCTGGAATAACAAAAAACTCAGGATAGCTAAAACTATTCTCAACAGTAAAAGAACTTCTGGGGGAATCAGTATCCAGGACCTCAAGCAGTACTACAGAGCAATAGTGTTAAAAACTGAATGGTATTGGTACAGTGGCAGACAGGTAGATCAACAGAATAGAATAGAAGACCCAGAAATGAAACCACACACCTCTGGTCATTTGATCTTTTACAAAGGAGTTAAACAATCCAGTGGAAAAAAGATAACCTTTTCAACAAATGGTGCTGGTTCAACTGGAGGCTAGCATGCAAAAGAATGCAAATCTATCCATTCTTATCTCCTTGTACTAAGCTCAACACCAAGTGGATCAAGGACATCCACATAAAACCAGATACACTAAAACTAATAGAAAAGAAAGTGGGGAAGAGCCTTGAGCACATGGGCACAGGGAAAATTTCCTGAAAAGAACATCAATAGTTTATGCTCTAAGATCAAGAACTGACAAATGGGACCTCATAAAATTACTGAGTTTCTGTAAGGCAAAAGACTGTCAATAGGACAAAATGGCAACCAACAAATTGGGAAAAGATATTTACCAACTCTACATCTGACAGAGGCTAATATCCAACATATATAAAGAACTCAAGAAATTAGACTCCAGGGAACCAAATAACCCTATTTAAAAAATGGGTACAGAGCTAAACAAAGAATTTTCAACTGAGGAATATCAAATGACTGAGAAGCATCTAAAGAAAGGTTCAACATCCTTAGTCATCAGGGAAATGCAAATCAAAATAACCCTGAGATTCCACCTCACACCAGTCAGATTGGCCAAGATAAAAAACTCAGTGGACAGCAAATGCTGGCGAGGATGGGGAGAAAGAGGAACATTCCTCCACTGCTGGTGGGAATGCAAGCTGGTACAACCACTCTAGAAATCAGTTTGGCGGTTCCTCAGTAAATTGGGTATAATACTACTGAAGGACCCTGCTATACCACTCCTGGGTATATACCTAGAGGATTCTACAGTATGTAATAAGGACACATGCTCCATTATGTTCATAGCCACCCTATTTTTAATAGCCAGAGGCTGAAAAGAATGCAGATGTCCCTCAATAAAGGAATGGATACAGAAAATGTGGTGTATTTACACAATGGAATACTACTCAGCTATTAAAAACAATGATTTCGTGAAGTTCTTAGGCAAATGGGTGGAACTAGAAAATATCATCCTGAGTGAGATAACCCCATCATAAAAGAACACTCATGGTATGCAAATACTGATTAGTGGATATTAGCCCAGAAGCTGGGAATACCCAAGAAACTATTCACATAGAAAATGAAGCTCAAGCAGAAAGATATGGATACTCTGGCCCTTCTTAGAAGGGGAACAAAATACCCACAAGAAGAGACACTGAGACAAAATGTGGAGCACAGTCTGAGGGAAAGACCATCCAGAGACTACGCCACCTAGTGATCCATCCAACATCCAGCTACAAAACCCAGACACTATTGTAGATGTCCACAAGTGCTTGCTGACTGGATCTGGATATAGCTGTCACCTGGGAGGCCCTGCTAGTGCAGGAAAAATACAGAGGGGGACATTCTCAGCCAGCCATTGAACTGAGCACCGGGTCCCCAATGGGGGAGCTAGAGAAAGGATTTAAGGAGCTGACGGGGTTTGCAGCGCCATAGCAGGAACAACAATATGAGCCACCTAGTACTCCCAGAGCTCCCAGGGACAAAACCATCAACCAAAGAGTACACATGGAGTTACCCATGGCTTCAGACACAGAAGCAGCAGAGGATGGCCTTGTTGGTATCAAAGGGAGGAGAGGCCCTTGGTTTGGCTTAATGGAAGGCTTGATGCTAAAATGTAGGGGAATACCAGGACAGGGTTGATTGGGGAACAAGGGAGGGGCAATGGGTTATAAGACTTTCAGGGGGACCAGGAAAGGGGACAACATTTAAAATCTAAATAAAGAATATATCTAATAAAAAAATTAAAAAAAATATCCATAGCTGAAAAAAAAGTTGGCAATTTGAAAGTAAAGCAGTGTTTTGTTTATAATCTGCATGACTTCATTTCATGTATGTGTGTGTATGTGTCTGTGTGTGTTACAATTACCTGATATTTAGAAATATATATACATTTCTAATGACATTCCAATTAATGATTTTGAATAAAAACACTAATTATTATTTAATATTAAAAAAGACTAGTTAATACTCATCTAAATTCCCTTCAGGCTTTGAAAGATGAGTGTTAAATCTCAATTAGGCATGGCCAAGTGTAAGTGAAACTTCAAAAACCCAGATGAGATGGCAGAAAATTAGGTCTTTTAAATAGGAAGTCTACAACACAAAGAAATGTTTTTAAAGTGGATCATCAAATGGTACCTAACTCAGTAGGCTTCATAGAGAGCCGACTAAATAAAGAACCTGAGAAGTTGGCTCAATGTGGCTGCAGAAATTTTCAAATATTAATGGGTCAAAACTTTCCATCTCAGAAGGAAACTTGCTTAGCAGTTCTAATTATACTTGTCCGGAAGTTAAGTAAATAAGCAAGAAATTTTAGACCATATATAGAAAAAAACATAAATAAATCATCCAATGGAGCAAGCATATATTAGACCCATAAAAATGTTTTCTACCAATTAGGTGAAATGCATGCAAAGAATGAAATAAAGGGAATTGTTGCCAAAGTATCAAACAAAAGAACCAAAGTGTTTCATCAGACACAGAAGATCAATAAAGAGAAGAAAGCAGTGGGTATTAACGTAAGAAATTAGCATACGACTTAAATAATCAGCTATGGCAAGCTGGGCATCAGCCTCTCCTCTTGTCATATAGTTTGGTAGAGTCACTTCTGAGGTAGCTCAGTAGCCACCTAATTGCTCAATGGTTATTTCCCCAAGTTTGAGCAGGGGACAATCTGCCTCTAACATACATAACTATGCTTGTTGAAGTACAAATAAGTGGAAAGGCAGTGAGCTATGTCAAAGCAGAGCTTTGTATAGATGGTAAAGATTATAGTAGTATTAATGGCAATAGGTTGTCTCATGCTGACATGTTAACTGTAATTATCATGTTCATTGGAAAGACAATAACTCAATGAGAAATAAACATAGCAAACTGGATTTGGTTTTTTGTTTTGKTTTGGTTTGGTTTTTGGTTTTTGGTTTTTTGTAGTGATCTTTTCCTAGGGCAATGCTAAACTTATGTATTCATTAGCTATAGGAGTCATGATTATTGTTAATTCACCAGAGTTATGCCATGTCATCTGTGTTTCTTTTTCTCAACATTGATGTTTTTATGCAGCTAATAGAGTTTAAAATATTTTAGTTATAAATCATTTTATTTCATTATTATTCATAAATTTTGACAGTATGCTAATGTCTAAGAATGTTTGCTTTGCATTTAGGCTTTTAATTTTATTGGATAATCCCCAAGAGTTAAATGATCCTGTAGTTGTATAATACATCACTGGAAGCAGAAACTGTTTTCTATTTGATGCTAAACAATTTTATGATAAATAATCATCCATTTTCTTAAATACATTTCAGTGAGGTCTATAAAATTTGAGCTGCGAGCAATAGCTGTTTATAGAAGATAAGGTGTAAAGTAATTAGAGTGACAAACCTATTGAGAACAGCGACTTTCCCCTCTGCTGAAATATTTTCTCCTCACTGGACACACCATATCCATTTTCTAAGTCCTACTTTAAAGACATACAGCCCAGGATCTAAAATCTAATCACTCCAATCTATATCTTTTCTAAGTATCCTGTGGGCTAAGGGTGTACTACAGTGGCAGAGTGCTTACCTGCCATGCTCTACAAAGCAAAGTATTTTATTATGTGTATTTAAGGCATACAATACGGTATTTTAATATATGTATGCATAGAAAGTGATTCTTTTATCTTTTTTTCTTTCTTTTTCTTTTTTTATTGGATATATTCTTTATTTACATTTCATTTCCCTTTTCCTGGTTTCCCCGCCCCCCCCCCCAGAAAGTGATTCTTAATGTCATAATAGTCAAACTCCACTATCTCAGAAGTGCTATTTTTCTGTTTAGTAAGATAGCCTAAAATCTAATCTCAACTCATTTATACTGTAAAATGTAGTATTAGTTGTTAATAACTATAATCCCAGGGTCTTCTGTTAAATATCTAGACATACTGACAGTAAGTACCACACTTGTACTTTTTATTACAATACAGAAACTACAATGAAATTAGAATAAATGGACAAACAGCTGGGGAGTTGGTTAGAGCAAAAAGTAGTTGCATTACATATGGAAATGTGTATAGCATACATACAAAATCATGGAGTAAATTATCAATCTCTACTGTCTAATCTTACATTTTCAACACTTGTCATAATCAGAGATTAAGACAGAATAAGATTCCCACATATAATTCATTTGACTCTGAAGTCCAGGAAGAATATACTTTTAGTCAGCAACTCCTGTGAAGCAAAACCATGTAAAGTGAACCACGGCACAGGAGGTGGATTTGTTGATTTTGACCTCCAAGCCTTTCTCTAGAAGAGGAGTGAAATGAATGGAAGACAACATTTGCTTCCGCTTGCTCACTCTGCACTAATACCAACAGATAAATCTTAGGAGATAGACCTCAAGGTTTAACATAGAGTGGTATATGAAGGGATAGAGTGATATAGGCCTGCTAGTGAAAGATCTAAAATTAATACCATATCACTTTTTTGATTCTGAAATGTTTAGTGGCAGTGACAGTGATAAGGATTATCATAATACTATGCTCTTATGAACATCATTTTTATTAATTTTTGGATGAGATTTTGACAGTACATTTAAATAAAAAGATGTAATAACTAAAAAATTTCACATGGTATAGAAACATAATTATTTCATGGATGTAGGACAGGAACTATAGGTCAGTATATACAGCAGCAAGATCCTATACATAACCAATCACATATATTATAACATAGCTATTCTGTAGAATATTCTAAAATAGTGAAAATAAATAAAATACACTGTGTTGGCATGACTGAATGTACAAACATAACAACAATGAAACAAAGAATGCAGACTGATATACAGGGCCATGTTCATCAGTATTTAATTTAAACTGCTCAAATATAATAGACAGTTGGTTAAATGGAAAGAAGACAAATTAAAGTCTCAAATAATGTGCAGAATCATATCATTTAATTCATCAGAAAAAATCTTGTTATAAGAAAGTGGTTCACACAAAAATTCAAGTATGATATCAAATCTTATGCCTTATGATAGGTTATTGTTCAGATGTGTTCATTATATTACTATTTCTGATGTAGTTTGCATTATATTAACACTAGAAAAAGAAATATCTATTTTATTTTATTTTTAAACTTTCATTCAGAATCAATGTAATAATTCTAACACTTTGTCAGAACTTTTGGATTGTTTCTTTACGATGTATTCTAGGAAATGGTGGGTGCTTTTTGTTCTTAGTGTATTTCAAACTCTAAGCCTCTCCTTTCATTTCCTGTAATAGCTTGCTACAGGGATAATAGTATTGGACAAGCCTATCTATTCCCGATATTAATAAAAATGTCTACATTGTCCCTCACCATGGGTTATGGGAAGTATTTCAGTTTAATAGGGGAATACTCACTCTAGAAGTTGAGCATCAGAAAATAATTGTATCATGCAATTATCTAAGTATATATGTTAATTTCAGCAATGCATTCATACATAATAATAAGAGTACCCCGACCAATGTTGAGGATAAAAGAATCATCCTTCTATTAGTGTGAATTTAGCACTTTGAGACGCTTTTAACATTGAAATGCCTTTGGATATACTTAAATTTTGTTGGTGAGATGAATAAATAGTTTTCAAATTATACCTTCTGAATTAGGCATCCACTTCCTAATGACATTATAGTTTTTCCCAATAATACAATGCTGTATTATTTATTCATTGAAAGAGCATACACCCATAGCAATTATTCATTCTTTAAAGCTTTACTCAGATTTGTGAATGAAGCCATCTAGTGGTCTCAGGGCTAAGTATAACACAAATATTACAAGTTTTGATTTTTGCGTCTTAGTGTGAATTTCCATTTTTTTTTAGTTTGTTTTAGTGACATTTTTTTCTTTTTATTTTTTTATGTTTTTTATTGGATATATTCTTTATTTACATTTAATTTCCCTTTTCCTGGTTTCCCCGCCCCCCCAATGTCCCATATGTCTTTTTCCCTCCACCTGTTCCCCTATTCACCCCTTCCCACTTCCCTGTTGTGGTATTCCCCTACACTGCTGCACTGGGCCTTTCCAGAACCTGGGTCCACTCTTTCTTTCCTCTCGGACAGCATTTGGTAGGTGGATTGTGTCTTTGGTGTTCCAAGATTCTAGGCTAATATCCACTTATCAGTGAGTGCATGCCTTGGGTATTCT
>BDUI01012228.1:31648-44774 GCA_002335545.1 Apodemus speciosus
GAGAGAGAGAGAGAGAGAGAGAGAGAGAGAGAGAGACAGACAGACAGACAGACAGACAGACAGACAGACAGACAGACAGAGATGTGGGAGCACACATGGCCCCGCACATGTGTGGAGGTCAGAGGACATCTGTGACCAAGTTCCCTCCTCCTAGCATTGGCGTTCCAGAGTCGGATTCTGTTCAGCAGTCTTCCCTGCACGTTCTTTTATTGGTGAGCCCACACATCAGCTCACCGAGTTGCTTTTAGACTAAAAATATTAAAGAAGGCTTTATCGGTGTTAAGAATGTGATCTTGAGTTTTCTCAATTCACAAAGAGCAAGTGTTGAATATGGCTTTCCTAAGGGGAACACGAGTCAGTCAGAACAGGGTCTTTATGGGTTTTACACCAAGGGTCTGGTTCTAGTTACTGTTTCCAGCTCTTGCTTTCTGAAGAGGCATATGGAATCATCTGAAGATTGGCTCTGGGTCCCCAGCAGTACCTTCAAGGCTCTGTAGATGCTGCGAAGCACTCAGCCACCCTTTTTCTCCATGGTCCAAGACCGTCACACGTTGACTTTGGGCAGTTCCATAGCCATTCTCTTTCTGCCCCACCTTTCACATGAAAGCCAGACCAGGGCACTGGAGGGCCTATTTTTGGTAAATGCCATGGTTTTCCACATCACTGAGCAACCGTGAAGAGTTCTCTCTAAATATTTGAATCATTTCATCTGTAGTCAAGGACACTTTCTCAAAATGAACATTCTAGAGCCAACTCATTTGACTGAACAGCTGGGTTCAAACCCCAGAGAGGCAGAAATGCCATAGTTTATCGAGCTCATTTGTATTTCTATTCTTACCAAGTGCTCTCACTTTGAGGAAACCACAAAGATGTCACTGGAGAAGTCTCAGCTTTAGGGGTGGAGCTGATCTGGGGGTGTTGGGTCTTTTCGTAGTCAATGACCACATAAAACCCAACATAAAAATGGTATTAAAAAGTGCTTTTTGAGTGAACATTTTGTTTTTCACGTTGAATCATGGCAATTTGGAAAGAATGAATAAATACCACATGACATCATGAAAAGAAAAAAATTCCCAACYAGAGGGGTCGTAATAGCTGAAACCTGGCTCTGCTGTGCTATTGGATTTTAGTTTCCTTGGGTTGGGCAGATTATATACTGATGGTATCAAGTCCTTCTCGACAAAGTAAGAAACAGGTTTAGACCAGAGCTTCTCAAGTGTGTGCCTTAGGCCTGTGAAATTGTCTGAGAAAAAAAAAAAACAATTTTGTAATAAAGAAAATCAGGACACGTATCTCACGTCTCCCTTTAAATATATATACCTATGTATTCATGTCTGTGAAGGGACCTGGTCAGAGACCCCAGCCTGACTTGGGGGCAGTGTCTGCCTACCRTCCTCCTGGGGTCCCATTCACCTTGTTGTCTCTTAGGAACAGAGAGTCGCAGGTGCTTTCTGGGATTCCTGAACTCAAATGATCCATGCGGCCCTTTCCTCCCYACTCCGGTAATCTATTTGCATTTTAATGTTTTGTGAGAGTTTTCTTTGTTGATGTTGAGACTTCTCAGACAAAGATTAACAGGACAAGGAAGAATGCAGCACCCCAAGGATTCCTGAGATGAGTCACTAGTTGGTCTGCCTCATCTTTGGTACTTTCCAGCATTAGACTTTATGATTCTAGCGGTAGAGCCTTAGGCTCGGTGCCACAGTCAATGCTTGCAGTGAGGAAGGTGAATTGTCTTTGTAGTCTTCTRAAAGCCCCTGCATTACTTCCTGTGCCCAGGAGCACGTGCGCAAGTGTTTGGTTTTGTCACACTCACCTCTAAATTCCTGTTGAGAAACAGCACAGTTCATTTGTACAGAATGCAGACGTTTGAAACCCCTTGAATATTATTTTGAAGGAATTTTTTTTGGGGGGGAATTATGCTCTTTTATTTTTAATGCTAAAAAAATTTAAGTGCACATGCATTTGTGCGCACATGCGGAGGCCACAAGGGGGCACTAGATCTCCTGGAGCTGGAGTAATGATGGTTACAAGACATCAGACAGGGTGCTGGGAAACAAACTTGGATCCTCTTCTGAGAGAAGCATGTGCAGGTCCGTCTCTCCGCCCCATTTTATTTAATCAAGTCATGTAGGACATTTGAGTGGATTAAAATTTAAGCTCCAGGCCGGGACAGGTTTGCATAGACATTGAAGCATCTCATTATTCTTTAAGGCTGCTTCATCAGAATAGATGTTATTGGCTTTATTTATTACCAGAAGGCATTTCTGCCTCGAATATCCTACACCTTTAGTTTAGAAAAATGAAAAAGGAAGAGTGTTTGATAAAGAAGATAACATTTTATTTAAAATATTAATAGCATGCTGCACCATTYTTTGATCAAATGGCTCAGAATATATTTCTAAGAATGCGTTCTGACAGTTCTAAATATTAAAACCATCACACACTTTGCCCAAAACACACAGAGGTGCACAAGCATTTTCCCTCAGACTGGCTGGTCGCCCTGGAGTTCAGTCCTAGGGCTGTGCAATACTCGCAGCTCCCACAAGGTGGCGTGTCCTTCTTGTTCAGCTGCCTTATTATCTTCTGTTGTTGGTTTTTGATAGGAGTCTTTTAGTTAAGGTTCAAATCTGCCTTTCCAGCTTCCACCCCGCCTCCCTTGCAGCCAACCAACAGAACTAGAGTTTCTGAAAATATCTATCTTTGGGGAAATACTCACGTTTTTCCTATTGCTCGTGTCCACTTTGGAGCTGAATTTAAGTTATTTAGCTTTGTGCGACTCTCAGTGCTGATCATGGTGCTTAAGGACATCAATAGATGTTTATGCTATGAGATTCCGGTTTCGCCTTGTTGACAGAAAGTACCAAAGCAGCTGCTTTACAAGAACAACCCCTGGATACYGTTTCTYATTCTACTCGCTGGTATAGAAGGTCTATGAAGTCCCGTTACTTATGGAATCACAAAAGTTCACTCCAGATTAGGTAGCATTTTCCTTCTGATATCAGTCCTGGAAAAGTCATGGCTAACTCTTGTAGCATTTCGCCTGTGATTTCTGTCTTTGTACCTAACGGATAGTGAGGAGGGTAGAAGAAGATAGAGGCACATGATAGTCACTTTGGGAGGTGTGGCGAGTGTTTACTGTTTGCCAACTGTAGGTGGTGGATAACATCACAAAATGCGCTTAGGATCCAGCAGACTTAAACCAGATACATGAGATGAGTGAAGCGCATGGAAGGAATAAAGCAGAGGGCTGGAGGGATGACTCAGGGAGTAAGGGGACACACCGCTCCCGCAGAAGACTCGAGTTCCTTTCTGAGCATCCACAGGAGGCTCACAGCCCCTGGAACTCCAGCCCCAGCGCGATCGGACGCCCTCTTCTGGCCGCCACAGGCACGTGCACTCAATGCATGTACCCACACAAATACACATAATTAAAAAATAAAAATAAATGATAAGGAAAAGGGAAACAGAGCAGAGAGAAGAGAAAAGACACCCGGAAGCAGCAGAGAGGACCAGGCAGTGAGCAAAGCCGTGTTTGGGGAAAGGAAGCTCCCGAGAGGAGAGACTGTGGTGGCTGTGAAGGGTCTGTGGACTGCGTGCTGAGTGGGAAGTACCCGAGCGGCGAGGAGGAGTTCCCACACTGAGACCATGGAGCCTCCTGGGAGGCTGGGGAGGACTTGGCAGGGGAGGGTAGTTTACCTAGTGCCAAGTGTCCAAATGAAGAGAGAGGGGCCCCTCCCCGGTGTGGAAAAGAACCAGAACAGATCCCTAGAGGTGACATAGTGTATCCGGTGTCAAGGAAGAAGAAAATAGGCCTGGGTGATCTGTACAGCTGCTTGAGCGTTCACTCTGGAGGAAAAATAGTCATGTCTGTTTGTTTGTTCACTCGCCTTCCCACYGCTCCCCTCTTCCCCCTCCCTTTCCCGTTTGACCCCCACTGGGCCGGCAATCAAACCCAAGACTTCATACATGCCGGGCAGCACTCTACCCCCGAGTTACAGCCTCAGCCCGGAACTCAGTGATTTTACCAGAATAACCTTGTGGAAGAAGAGAAGTTCAGAGTCGATATAAATCATAAAAGAAAATTAGCAGATAGCAGATATATGGGGAAATATTTGTTAACGTGGATCGCTCTCCCAGAGAAGTCTGTTTCTTCTTGAGATACTTTGTCTCCATTGTCAGCTTGGTTGGTTTAAAACTATCTAGAATATTTGTAGAGTAAATTTCTAGGTGTGTTGATCATGGCCTTCCAGAGAAGAAGAACTAGGAGGGTAAAGACCTGTCCCCCAGGCTGGGGCTCTGACAGCCACAGAACACAGGCTCCCTTTGCTTCCTCGATGACACAGTGTTGCCCCACCCTCCCCCACCTTGAGGGGCTGAACACTCTGGGACCGGGGACCAAACACAGCCTTTTCCCTTTACAGTCTCTCAGCACCCAGAGGGGCACACCAGAACCCTTCTCTTTCTTCTTACAGGCTTATGGTATTTTACCTTCTGGATATGTAAAAGTACAGATAGTCAAAGTTTTGGGCATCTGTATTTTCTAGGTTAGACTTCTTGTGTTTGGGTCCTCAGAATTCAGTGTCTACCCTGGGATGCAGGCAGTTTCAGAAATCTGGGATTGACACCATGGGCAGTATAAATCTCTGATAAGAGGGACCACTATTGGGAGGGGTCAAATGCCTGTATCTGCTATCCCTTTTAACTTAGATTGTCTGTTTTGAGATACTCTCACTGTATAGCCCCGGCTAGACCAAAAATTTGCTATGTGGACCAGGCTGGCCTCAAACTGGCAGAGATCCACCTACCTATCTTCTAAGTGCTGAGAGTAAAGGCATGCCAGGTTTTTCTAGATTTTAAACCTTTAGATTTAGATGAGAAAATAGAATCTGACAGTTTAAACCACAAGTCCTTAGGCTCTAAATGAACAGCTATGTGAGTTCTTACAATCACATTGCCGTCTCTTAAAAAATAAGGCTTCAAATCTCTTTATGCACTCACACACACACATACACACATACATGCACACACATGCACACACAGGCACACAAACACCAAGGACACACCTCTGCTTTTAGTTTATACTATGTTTTGAATTTCAAAGGACCTGTGCTTTCAAAAGCAACTCATTTAGTAACAAAACATTTAGACTTATTTATGAAATATTAATTTCTGTTTTCTTTTTTTTCTTTTTCTTTTTTTTTCTTCTTTGAGACAGAGTTTCTCTGTATAGCCCTGGCTGTCCTGGAACTCGCTCTGTAGACCAGGCTGGCCTCCAACTCAGAAATCCACCTGCCTCTGCCTCCCAAGTGCTGGGATTAAAGGCATGCACCACCACCGCCCGGCTTAATTTCTGTTTTCCTTCCCAGGAGAGTTGGAACACCTGCCACCTCCACACACCTCCCTCTTCTCCTCAATAATAAATCTCTTCTGCTCATTTCCTTGTGGGCACTAACTACTCACTGCTTCTTCTTCTTTTTTTTTTGGTTTTTCGAGACAGGGTTTCTCTGTGTAGTCCTGGCTGTCCTGGAACTCACTCTGTAGACCAGGCTGGCCTCGAACTCAGAAATCCACCTGCCTCTGCCTCCCAAGTGCTGGGATTACAGGCGTGCGCCACCACCGCCCGGCCTACTCACTGCTTCTTAAGGGCATTGTTTTGTGCTCAGCTCTGAGAATGTTGTAGCATACTTGGGGATGGAGAGTAGGGTAAATGTGTACACACACACACACACACACACACACACACACACACCAAATTCACTGGACTGTAGTACTCAAGTTCTTTTTAAAAAATATTTATTTTATGTGTATTGTATTTATTTATGTGCATATGTCTGTGCACCGCGTGCATGCAGGAGTCTCCAGAGGTAGAAGCAGCATCAGATTCCATGAATTGGACTTGTGAACTTCCATGTGGACACTGGGAGTCAAACAAGAGTCCTCTGGAAGAGCAACCAGTGCTCTCAACTGCTGAGCCATCTCTCCTCCTCCTCTTCCTTCTTYCTCCTCCTTTTGGTCTGCAGGGGACAAACAGCTTTTCTTGTCCACACCTATCCTGCCATGCTGTTCTGCCTGCTATAGGTCCAGAGAGAAGGAACAAGCGACCATGGCCCGCAATCTGAATCTGGGAGCCACAAGGCCCRGTGTTTTCTTTATGCCGACTTTCTGACTTTCTTAGGTCTGCACAGTGAAAAGAAGCTGCCCAGAACACGAAGTCTGTCCTGACATGTATGCTGGGAATCTCTGCATCTTCACTGTGCAGCAGCCGTCTCTAGGGCTCCGATGTTGCTCTCTCTGTCAGATCAGGTGGCTGTGGCAGAAGTCACCATAAGCTTGGCCATGGAAACTGCCCCTGTAAGAATGGAGCTTCTGGGCCAGAGAGATGGCTCAGTGGTTAAGAGCACTGACTGTTCTTCCAGAGGTCCCGAGTTCAATTCCCAGCAACCACATGGTGGCTCACAACCATCTGGAATGGGATCAGATGCCCTCTTGTGGGATGTGAAGATAACAACAGTGTACTCACATACATCAAATAAATAAATGAATGAATGAATAGATACACATATTTTTTAAATGAATGGAGCTTCTGAGCCTTACTGCACTGGACTCTCAGGCTTACATTCTTTCTGCATGCTTCAAGGGAGAAGACCCTTCTGGTCCTTTCTAGAGGGGTAGGTAATTAAAGACCTGCACTTGCTGAATCATGTCTCCTCCTTCCTCTGCCTTACAAAGCACGCCACTCCAGTCTCGAATCCCCTGTCCCTTCTCTGTGTTCTGACCCTCCTGCATCCGTGACCTCTGACACAGAGGGTTGGGGCGGCAGCCGATCTTCCCAGCTAACGCAAGGCAAGTCTCTCGGTCTCTTTAACCTTAATTTTACCCACACATTTTCTAATGAGGAAGAACTTTTGGTAACTTCTGAGGGTGTCAGCCTCCCCAGAGGTCATTTATCTAAGAAATTGCTCTCAGGATATTTTTAAGGATAATTACTGGAACCTACAGACATGAACAGCATGGCAGGATGGGTGTGGGCCCTTTGACTTCTGGGCTGTAGTTTTTCATTAAAAGGATATTTTGTGTGTGTGTGTGTGTGTGTGTGTGTGTGTGTTTTCCCTAAGTAGAAATGTTTGAAAAGTATTACCACACTCAGATTTACAATATAGAAAGACCACAGAAAGTCCTACAATCATACCTAGAAAGGTTGTGAAGGGCATAGATGTAGGGAAATTGACTCCTTTTTTTTTTTTTTTTTTTTTTTTTTAAAGCAATGTCTGTTTGGATGCATGGGTAGAGCAGGGACATTCATTTACCCCACCCTTCCCCGTTCCCCTCTGCCTTACGGCCTGCTCGGTTCCTAGAAGCCCTTCATTTGCTCTGTGCAGGACTAACTGTCTCTGTCAGATGTCTTGTCCATATGAATTTATACTGCAACCACTCTGTTCAACTGACAAGGTTGAGACATTTGCTCAGCGGCACTTCTCAGAGTGCCGACAATGACTTGATTACGGAGTATGTTATGGTTCGGACGTGGATGCGCCCCCAGGCTCAGGCGGATGAACACCTGTTCCCAGCTCGTGGTACTGTGGGGGCGGGGAGGTTAGGAGATGAAGCTTATCTGGGGGAAGTGGGATGCTGGCGGGGCGGGCCTTGAGCTTTATGACCTGAGCCCACTTCCTGCCTGCTGGTCAGCGGAGAGGTGAAGACTCCCCGTCTTACCCTCTGCTCCCTCATTAGTGAATTCCTTGTCTTTCCCACTGCACCTTTTCAAACCATGAGCCCCAAAGAGCCGTTCCTCTTTTTAAGTTGCCTGGTTTTGCCACAGTGATAAGAAAGGCAACCGATTCAGAAGACGTCCAGTCACAGCTAAAGCATTTAAAAGAGAGTTCGGGGCGTAGGAGGCTGCGCACAGCTAAGAACCAGATTCCTGACAGCTCCATGCTGGCTCTAACTATACAGACACAAGAGTGGATTGTTAGCAACCTTCCAGCTTGCTTTGTCAGGTACCTTGGCTGGGACAGAGCAGTGACTAACTCCACAAAGTGAGGGAGAGGTCTTAGAGGTCTGAGGAACACCCAAGGGACAAGAGACAGGGTGGCCTCCTCTCTGGCAGCTTGGTGTGTGCTCTGCACACTGAAACCATCCCACATCTGACTCAACAAAGTACCAGCACGGAGTCATCTGACCACTTCCTGGGTTTTCCCCCCTCAAAGCTTTCACACCCAAGGTTGGCCTGCACCCCACCCTCCTGCCAGAGGATGATCTCAGCAGGCTCATACGCGAAGGCCGGGACAGACTGCTATGTAATGGTCCCCGTGGGCACCGGGCTCCCATCCCTGGAGACAGGAGAGGGAAGAAAGTTTGAACAGCAGCAGTTAGCTGGGGATTTTCTCAATGTCTTGGTGAGAACCATTTGACCTCGAAAGGAGTCTTTCTTTGGTGAGGAAGGGTGGTGCGCGCCTTACAGGAAACTCAAACATGACTTCAGAACATTACATACTGGATTAGGCAGAAGGGCATATGTGTGGCACCGGGACCTTGCCTCTGATTTTTAGAGCGGAAATACAACCGGAGCTTGAGTGAGTGAGCTTGTCAGTGGGGGGAGCGCAGGCATGCTCCAGTCTGAGGGAAGAAGCCCTCTCAGCTATAGGCACTCACTGTGGGCAGAGCTGCTGTGCCAGCCCTTTCTCCCTATTTTCTTCCTCTGCCAGCTCACTCTTGTTCTTCCTGATTTGAATATTTTTTTTCCTACTCAGAGCGGTGTAAGCACTTCATCACCAAATTCTTTGATCTAGGAACAAT
This sequence comes from Apodemus speciosus, assembly GCA_002335545.1. NCBI lineage: Eukaryota > Metazoa > Chordata > Mammalia > Rodentia > Muridae > Apodemus > Apodemus speciosus. The sequence goes on from BDUI01012228.1 coordinate 40,448, forward strand.
AGCAGCCGTTTGAACGGCAGAAGAGAAACACTTGTTACATAATTTTACTTTCTCTCCAGACTTTGAACATATTATCACCAAGTCAGGAAAACCGAGAGTGAAAGTTTCCACGGCCCGACCACATGCCAACCACACCCCACCCACGGCTGACCACGCCCTGACCATGACTGACCACGCCCCAACCTCCCTTTCCTGGCCTGCCTTCCTTTACATGGTGTTTTTATATCTCACCCAGTTTGGTCACACTTTTCTGAGGCTAATTATGTACCGGCCTTGCAATCTTTACAAGATTTGCACATGACAAATTCTGATTTGCTTGTTACGCAGGGAAGGCAATCTTCAAAATGAAACTTCATAAATAACCAAAAGGAAGACTTTTACACTCAACTGTAAAGCTAATTTATACTCACAAAGATTTTTTTTTTCTCCCACCATGCATTATACAGTGTCAGGCATAATATTTTAATCCCTACACTTTAGCACACATTTCAGCCTTTCTGGCTTTGATTGACCTATGGTGTCTCATTGCATCTTCACGGATTGTGGGACACAGAGGGCGACAGCATATTATGGGCTGGAATGTGTTATTTTTCCATCTCTTAAGTCTCCCTCACTTTCTTACACACACACACACACACACACACACACACATACACACACACACAAACACATACAGATGATTATATTTAATGGTTTCCAAACTAAAATAACACCCCTGTCTCTTTTCTTGCTTACCTGCTCTCTGTTGGTTGTGCAAACCTAAGCCTGCCCATCATAAGCAGCTCTGAGAGTGTTTACCCAGAGAGTGGTACATGCCAACAATCTAAATATAGATGCCACCTCCCCAAGTCCTCCCCATGAAGCACCTTCGGTGACCCACCAGGTAAAGATGTGTCCCCACCAACAAGGTTTGAAGAGATTTGGTCTCTATAAATTAGCACAACTAATTAGCACGTGACCTTAGAAGATCACATGACCTTCAACAGAATATTATCTGTCTTGTTTCTTAGGTTATGAAGAGAAAGGATAGGGTAGTATTCGGAAACCAGTTTGGATATTTTGATCTCTCACACAGGCAACTTGGGAGGTCAACTGTGCCCATGCTTGAAAAACATTTCTTTGAGCTTAAAGATATCAGAGATAAAACCTTTTCTTTTTTATTTCCTTTTTCTTCTTTTGAGTCGGGTCTTAACTGAAGCTCAGGCTGGCCTCAAACTCACTCGGTGGTGGATCCTGGCCTCTGAACTCTTCTGGCTTCTGCTTCTGCCTCCCCGGTGCTGGGATTACACCGCCAGGTCCACAACAAGCTATTTTAAACCAAGTAGTAACTGACACGAGGTGAACAGTCCTGAGCTCAGTGTCCTAGGCCCAGGGCAGGCATTTCTTCTCCTTCAGTCCTAGGACTCGAACTTGGTTGCTTCTGTATTTGGAAGCCAGCCTCGCCCAAGTTCTCATGCCAAAACCTCGGGTGGACCGGGCCGGGCTTGGCATCCAGTTTCATACACACATACCCAATCCCACCCTTGCTTGTTCCTGACACCACAGTGAGCTGGCCCCAGGGTTTGACTCAGTGATGGGAGCATTCTTTACAGAGAAGAATCACCTCTTCTGCTTGGCTCATTACGGTTGATTTCTTAGCAGTGTAAACTCGATTTATGACAAGCATCAGTGCATATATTAGTGTTAGCAAATGGGTCTCTCCAGCTAGTGTCATATGTGGATGGAAGCCTGTTCTCTCTGCTGTGAGGGACCCCCGTGCCCTTGAGTGAGTGAAGCTCTGCTTGTTCTTCTTTCTTGGTTTTCCTGCAGAATCCCAGTCACACAGACTTTTGAGAAGACATGACAGACAGGACCTTGGGATGCCTGGCGGGGCGGAGAGCTCAGGTGTTATGAAGAGGGCACGCCATGCCCTGATTGACTGAGATTCCTCTCCATGCTCCAGAAGACAGCCCACTTGAAGGCTTCCCACCACAGACACACAGCTGCCACTGACTTGTACCAAACCAAGCTACAGATGTGGAGGCGATGCTTAAACCCTAAGTGCAGGGGTGCTAGGAGCCACCTGAGCCACCCGGGTGGCTCTCGAGGCTGGTGCGTGAGAGCCCCAGGCTGGCACACCCACCCACAAGAAGCATGGGCACCCTGCAAAGCAATGCAGGATCTCTTYTATGAAACATGCGAAAGCTACGCAGAGTGAATTCCCTTCTGATGCTTTCCAGTCAGGAGAGGGCGGTGTGAACACTCATCAAAGGCTTAGGAGTCCAAATGCCACCAGGATCCAGGTACTGGGCCTCTTTCGTGTCATCTGTGTGTGGGTTTCTGCCACGTTGGAACACAGAAGGTTTGGGATCACAGGGCAGGTGCTTTGGAAGACTCATCTTCTCAGCAGAGGGAGGATGGAGAAACATGAACCAACCATTCAGTTGTAAACAACACTCTTCAGGGTGTTTGACATTTGTACTCAGCCGTGTCAGTCACGGTTTTATGGACGACATCCAGGAAGAAGGGGCATTTGAGAGAAGAAGGTGCTCTGAGCTGAAAATGCTCTTACTTTCTGTTTGTTTGCTTGTCTGCTGCGTTTCTTCTTGTGGCTCTGGGAGTAGGGGAGTGAGAACCAAGGTCCTGTCAGGGTCTACCACTAAGCCACACCCCAGCCCAAATGATGGCTCAAGTGGAAGAGCCTGGGATTTGAGCAGCTGAACCAGGGATTGTCCTCAGAATCATTAAGCTTCACCCAGACTCCCTCCATTGCTGAGAACCCTGGAATCCCAGCCTGGTCTAACCCTGCATAGGCTGTCTGCTGAGGGGCTCTGGGCTGAGGGACTCTGGGCTGAGGGGCTCTGGGCTGCCACCCCTTACAGGGCTCTGGGTTGCACAGTCTTCCCATGTCAGAAACCTTTAGGACAGCTGAGCAGAGACCATGACAACTATTTTACCTTAGTTTATTTTGGCCTGTGATTAATTCTACTAGATCTACTAAGCATGGGACTTGTTTTCTTCTTTGTTTTTTTAAGTTTTCTTTCCCTTCTTCCCCCTCTTCCTCTCACCCTTTCCCTCCCCAACTCTCCATCTTCCATTCTTTTTGCAACATAGCCCAGGCAGGCCTGGACTTACTTTGTAGCCCAGGAATCACTTTGTAGTCCAGGCTGGCCTAGATTCTGTAGCCTAGGCTAGCCTAAAGCTCATTCTATAGCCCAGGCTGGCCTGAACTCTGTAGCCGACACTGGCCTGGAACTCACTCTGTAACCCAGGCTGGCCTGGAACTCACTCTGTAGCCCAAGCTGGCCTGGAATTCATACTCTCTATTCAGTTGGCTCCACCAGGGCAGGACAAGCACTCAAATCTTCTGGTTCTGTGAACTCTTCTCATTCATGAGCCTTCTCTTCGCCTTCACCCTGAGGTGGTCTTGGGGCTTTCCCTGCATTCCCAGGTGACCTTGCTTTTGCCATCACTGTTCCTTGAAGTCGATGTAGTGTTGAAGCTGTCTCCTGACCAGTGTGGACTTGGAGTGGCAACCATCTCTTTTCTTTTCTATCCTTTCTTCTTGGAGRCCATAGGCTGTGATGTCCCTTCAGTGTCATCTTCACAGGGATTACATGACAATGCAGACAGTGCACAGTGACTGACGATTCAGGTCAGAGGCACACGGGACCCTGTAGGGGACCCTTGTTCCCAAGATGATCATTAAACTACAGGACRGAAACCAGGACAGTGAGCGCTGTGATCACTGCAGAGCTTAACTAAGGAGAAGGTATTTGTGAAGCCTGGTTCTGCCTCTTGATGCATCACGACTCCCTCAGGCTCCTTGGTGGGAGGGGACATTAGAAAAGTCAGTTCCAGCAACTCAGGGAGGGACAAGGTCTGGAGAGGAGCCACCTTCTTAGGGACCCACACTGTCAGGGCAGTCTGGGGCAGCCTAGCTTTTCTTCAGACAGGCTTTTTCCTTCCTCCTGATCTCTAGCAGGGGATGTCTATTGCCCATCACATTTGGAAGCCAACATAAGGCGGCTACAGCCTAGCTTCCCAGAGCTCTCAGGATGCAAGGAGGGTGTGAGGGAGAAGCTGAGGAYATGTGAGCCCCTTAGTCGCTGAGGTTCACCTGGTGCTATCAGTGTGGTAAGAACAAACTGCCCGTGGCCCAGGAAGGTGTGTTGCTGGTATACACAGTGAAAATAACAAAACAAAACAGGGACTTGCACTCTGTGTGCAGACAGAGGTGAGGGAGGGCAGGGAAAAGGTGGGGAGTGTTGATTGTCACTGAAGGCTTCTCCCAGGAAGCGTGTCCTTAGCTGGACAGGCTGACAGAGGAGCTTGTGGGCAGGCAGGA
>BDUI01012229.1:8693-19629 GCA_002335545.1 Apodemus speciosus
TGAGATAGTAATGTCTGTGTCACTGAGGTGCATTTCCTGTAATGCAGCAAAATGCTCGGTGTTGTTTACATATCCAGTCTGTTATTCTATGTTTTTTTTATTGGGAAATTGAGTACATTGATGCTAAGATATATTAAGGAATAGTGATTGTTGCTTCCTCTTATTTTTGTTGTTAGAGGTGGAATTATGTTTGTGTAGCTTTCTTCTTTTGGGTTTGTTGAAAGATTACTTACTTTCTTGCTTTTTCTAAGGTRTAGTTTCCCTTGTGTTGGCATTTTCCAYCTATTATTCTTTGTACTGCTGGATTTGTGGAAAGTTATTGTGTAAATTTGGTTTTGTCATTAAATATCTGGGTTTCTCAACCTATGGTAATTGAGAGTTTTGCTGGGTATAGTAGCCTGGACTGACATTTGTGTTCTCTTAGGGTCTGTATGACATCTTCCCAGGATCTTTTAGCTTTCATAGTCTCTGTTGAGAAGTYTAGTATAATTCTGATAGGCCTGCCTTTATATACTTGACCTTTTTTCTTTACTGGTTCTACTATTCTTTGTTTTGTGCATTTGGTGTTTTATTATGTGACGGGAGGAATTTCTTTTCTGGTCCAGTCTCTTTGGAGTTCTGTAGGCTTGTATGTTCATGGGCATCTCTTTCTTTAGGGAAATTTTCTTCTATAATTTTGTTGAAGATATTTATTGGCCCTTTAAGTTGGAAATTTTTGCTCTTTTCTATACCTGTTATCCTTRGGTTTGGTCTTCTCATTGTGTCCTGTATTTCCTGGATGGTTTGGATTAGGAGCCTTTTGCATTTTCTTTGACTTTTGTGCCAATGTTTTCTATGGTCTCATATGCACCTGAGATTCTATCTCTTGTATTCTTGTGTCTATACCTTCTAATCTCTTTCCTTGATTTTCTATCTCTGGGGTTGTCTCCCTTTGTGATTTCTTATTGTTTCTATTTCCATTTTTAGATCCTGGAAGGTTTTGTTCAATTCCTTCACCTATTTGGTTGTGCTTCCCTGTAATTCTTTTAAGAAATTTTTATGTTTCCTCTTTATGGGCTTCTAAATGTTTACCTGTGTTCTCTTGTATTCTTTAAGGGACTTATTTATGTCCTTCTTAAAGTCCTCTATCAGCATCATGTGATTTTAATTCATTCTTGCTTTTCTGGTGTGTTGGGGTCTTCAGTGCTCGCTGTGGTAGAACTGGGTTCTGATGATGCCAGGTAGCCTTGGTTTCTGTTGCTTATGTTCTTTCCCTTGCCATCTGGTTATCTGTGGTGTTAGCTGGTCTTGATGTCTCTGACTGTGGCTTGTCCCTTCTGCAAGCTTGTGTGTATGCCTAGGAGACAAGTTCTGTCTGAGAGGAATTTGGGTACAGAGAGCTGTGGCACAGAGTCAGCTCCAGGGCATAGATGGAAAGTGGAAGGATCCTGTCTTGGGCTGTTCTTTGGTTCCTGTGTCCTGATGGTTCTGGGTGGGTCCCTCTTGGGCCAGGAATTTGAGCAGAAGTGGTGGTCTTACCTGTGCTCACAGGTAAGCACTTGTGTGTCGGCACTCATGGGAGACCAACTTTCTCCTGGTGGTATTTGTGTATGGATTTGTGTGGCACAGGAGCAGCTCCGAGCCCACTCTGGATGCACAGTTCTTAACAACAAATATTTCTTCTAAACCTCATGTGAAGCGGATTATATGCTAAAACATTTATAAGCCAAACTAGTAGTTTGGAAAATACCTCTAAAAGCTTGAATAGAGACATAACTGAGTGGCAGACCACTTGCTTAGAATGYCCAGAACCCTGATTTGAATACCCAGTACTTCCCAAAGAAAAGAAAAATAATTTGGCCTGGAAAGGCAGGTTAGAAAAGTCAATGTAAACTTACAATGACCAAAAGCAGTGATTCTCAGCCTTCTTAATACTGAGACCCTTTGTTACAGTTCCTCGTGTTGTAGCGACCCCAAGCATAAAATTATTTTGTTACTACATATCTGTAATTTTTCTGTAATGAATTATAAATATATGTGACCCACAGGTTGAGAACCATTAACAAAAGGATTAGTAGGCCAAGGCAGAAAAATGTGCAGTGATTCCTAAAAATGTTTTCTTCATTAAAGGCTTTAGTTCTCTAATTTAACTGGGATGCATTTGATCATTAAGCTAAATATGGGGGCTGTTACACTCAGCTGACTAGTCTTGGGAAACCAAGGGATGACCCATTGACCTACCTCTCAGCATACATTACCGATGGCACAGAAAAGTATTTCAAGCTTCAAGACTACTTTAACGATGTGGTCATTTTGTTTTTACATTGAATTACCGTGTCTGCTAATTAACAATTAGAATTTTTGAGATGTTAATGGTATTTGGAAAAATAATTAGTGCTTTTACTAAGATTAGTAATTTCAGCCTTTTACTGAATTGAAATAGTTGTATGAATGTTGTGGTTGCTCTCTAAGTCAGCAAGTTAGCTTTAACCAGTAGTTAACCATGTCTTTTAGGATGCGTCTGTGTACAGATGTCACCGAGAGTGAGGTTGCACGTGCAAAAAACCTTCTGAAAACAAACATGCTGCTGCAGCTGGACGGTGAGAGCTGAGGGGCTGCGGGCGCTCGGAGGGCAGGCCTGCTGGGAAGGAGGCTGCCTGGGCTGTCTGGATACTAGATGTCCTCCTCTGAACAGGTTCAACTCCCATTTGTGAAGACATCGGTAGGCAGATGCTATGCTATAATAGGAGAATTCCCATCCCTGAGCTTGAAGCAAGAATTGATGTAAGTAATAAGTTTTGGGCAAAGAGGTCACTTATAAAGGCTGAGGTTACCCAAGTCTTGACTTTGTTTAGAAGTCACATATGTGGAATGTTACCTTCACTACAAAAAGTCCTGATTATAGTGTCATCTCTATTGAAGGCTGTGGATGCGGAGATGGTTCGACAAGTGTGTACCAAGTACATTTATGACAAAAGTCCAGCCATTGCTGCTCTTGGTAAGCCTGACTCTTCTCCTTATGCACATAGAGTTGGCTAAGGACTTGGAGTTCTGTCCTAACTGTTTTCACTGTCTTCTTTTGAATCCATAGGTCCTATTGAGCGCTTACCAGATTTTAACCAGATTTGTAGTAATATGCGCTGGACTCGTGACTAATTTTTGTGATCAAATATTCTGCACATATATATTTATAAAACTAAGAGATCTGGAAGTTTTCAAAACTGCCAGTCATCAAATGAAGAAATAAAAATATATTTGCAACTTTTGCATTAGTCTGTTATATGCACTTTGGGAGGCTAAGTCTACAGCCCTGATTGTAATGGCTGAACTTTATGTTGGGAGCAGCACACTTTTAAATGATGACTATGATTCAAGTGGAAACGTGTACAGTATTTTTAGTTTTATTATAAAAGTACACAGCCGAGACTGCCTGCGTCACTTCCTGGCTCTGCTCGCATTCAGCACTTGCTCCTGAGCAGCTTTCTTTGCTTTCACCATCTCCACGAGTTCCTAGGAGGAAACAAGGCTGTTAACATCAGAATTCTGTCAGCAGAACACACATACTACGACCTTAGCTGAGTGATGTGTGGGCGCGCCTGCCAGTGCTCAGGACTGCAAGGCTGAGGCCATCCTAGGCTACACAATGAGGTCTTGTTCCGCAGATCAACAAAAAGACAATCCTGTAGCTGCTGAGCTCACCACGGGCCAGGGATAAGGTTAGTTGTACTTTCCTGTAATCACTTGGCCTACAGCTATTCTGATATTAACTCAGCACTGCGATCGCCACAGTCAGCTGACACATACGAGCGCTAACTAGACCGTAATCTGATGACCAAGAGTCTGAGCGCCATAACCTTGTACCGCCTCATGCAGTCCTTCTTCGTCCTGCCAGGGACAGCTTCGGCTATCTTCCCCCATCTTTCGGGGGTGTTTACTGGATATGTCTTCAAAGCCTGCTCTAAAAGCTTCTGCTCTTCTGTTGTCCAAGGGGTGGAGTCTATGCAGGGACCTGTTTAAGACAAATTTGTTTGAAATGGCAGAAAGTGATATTTAAGCACTTCTTCAATGAATCTTTTGCCTCCCATTTGCCCTATCAAGTGAGCACCCCKTCTGACACAGGATGTGTTGATGTGAACGCATTTCTAAAGGTGAGACACATATTTTTACATATGAATTTCTATTTTTGAAAGAGARAGAACACAAGCATTAGTATATACACCTTACATTTCATCTAAAGCACAGTTTAAGAGGTCTGCCTCAGARTGCTGGTCTCTCCAGATTTACTTTTTAAATAGATGTAATTTTACAAAGTCGGACACTCAAAAACAAAAGTCATTTAAAATTGAAGGTGRTGGCACATACATCTCCTCCCAGCTAATCCGGACCCTGAGGACGGAGCAGCACTGAGCCTACAAGTTCYATGGTGAGCCTCAGCAACAGACTGTCTTTGTCTTCAGGAAGAAAAAGTCACTTTAGATTTTTGATTGTATTTAAGATTAGGAAAAGGAGCTACGTCACAAGCACAAACCCTTTTTGATGAAGACTCTGGAAAACATTCTATTACACACCGGAAGGAAGTGCTTAGGGAAACTAAGCCAACTGCCCGAGCTTTCGTGACCAGGCAGACTCAGGCTAGGTTAGTGTTGGCTCCTGTGGTCTCACYGCAGGTGCTAGCCTCTAAATGGAGCTAGTGTTCGTTATCTTTAATAACCTCTAATTTAGTTTTTCAGATAAACCCTTTGGATTTGACTAAACAGCTAACAGAGGTTAAGAAAAAAGGATAAGGATTAGCACACGTCTATAGGCGAAATGAGTAGGTTGAATATTCAAAGTCAGGCTGGTTACTCTGTGATCACAGAAAAAAGGAGTAGCACCTAGACACTGCAGGACTCTGACCGCTGCTTGTAATTACTGGCTTTCAACTGAGAAATAAAAAGGGTGATTGCTCCAAACAAGGCAGAGAAACAGTAAGCACAATAAACTAAGCCATTCTGAAGGTAGTTTTAAGTTCTGGGAAGTGCTTAGAGTTTAATGTTCTCTTATCAAAGGTTCTACTTAGCAACACAGGTTTAATTCATTTCTTTGGGACAAAGATGGAAGTGACATACATGATTTTCTGTTTTCTAATCCTTTTGTCATAAGACAAAAATAAAGCAAAACAATGTGGTAAGATTCCTTTGAGAATGACTGTGCTGGGTCTGGGGCTGAGTCAGTGATACGATGTCTGCCTAGCATAGGCAGTGCCTGCATTTGCTCTCCAGCACTGCAAAAAGCACCCCACAAAACACTTTAATAATATGTGGATAATAAACCAGGTTATGAACACAGTTAATCCAAGACCATTTGGGGACTGTGTTCTGGAAAAACTAGCTGAACGATTAGAGGCTCACAAATACATTAAATGAAACAACTTTTCACAGAGAAAACTTTTCTAAACACTGACAATTAAAAAAATAAATATATTGCCTAGCAGGCTGGTGGAAAACAACAGTTCAGAGTGATTCAATTAACTAGAACATAGATGACAGCTACGTAACAGCTTAAAACTTYTTATTTTTTTTAATTTATGTTTTTAAAGATTTATTTATTTACTTATATGTAAGTACACTGTCGTTGTCTTCAGACACCAGAAGAGGGCGTCAGATCTTTTTTACAGATGGTTTGAGCCACCATGTGGGTGCTAGGATTTGAACTCATGACCTTTAGAAGTGCTCTTACCCATAGCCCCTAAAGTTTTTATTTTAAAATATTTTCAAGAAAGACCCTCTATATACTTTCATAGTATTTGCTTATTCCTTTTCTATAGAGACATCTATTGTTCTAAACCATTTGAGATTAAGTTGTTTTTTTTTTTCTTTTTTTCTTTTTTCTTTTTTCGAGACAGGGTTTCTCTGTGTGGCTGTCCTGAAACTCACTCTGTAGACCAGGCTGGCCTCGAACTCAGAAATCCGCCTGCCTCTGCCTCCCAAGTGCTGGGATTAAAGGTGGGCGCCACCAACGCCCGGCCTGAGATTAAGTTTTATGTACAAGATAACCTCTATATTCAAATAATTCAGTATGCTTTTCTTTAAAAACATATAGAGGCCAGAGAACTAGCTGTGGGCCCTTAGGAATGAACACAGGTTGTCTGGCTTGTGCCATCAGATGCCTTTACCTACTGAGTCATCTCGCTAGCCCTACTGTACATCTTCTAAAACAGGAAATGAGCCTTGCTGTATTACAATGTTATTTGCTCATACGCCCCAATTACCCCATTAGCAGTATCCGTTGAAAAGTTAGTTCTTCCCCTAATGGAATCTCTGAAGAGCCACTATTCCCAACTAATAGGGAGTTAAGTAACCTGGTATCAGAAGCATTTGCTTTGTCCCTTTCAAACTGCTAAGTGTCACTTTGCAGTCCCTCTGGACAGACCCCAGGCTCTACATCTTTGGCTGGCCTGGGATCCTGACCAGCGAGCCCTCTACATACATAACACACTCACCTTCAAATCGCTCCGATGGCGCCGCACTGTCGGCCTGAGAGGCCACTCCATGTTCTTTTTTAAACTTATCGAAAGCCTTTTTGTTAATGTCATCTTTTTGATGAGGGTCTGAGAAATGAAAACCAAAATCCAAAATATTAAGAGATCAGCTTAGTCTTTATTACTTTAAATTACATTCTAAAAATTACTTTTAAAAATGTATTCAAGGTAACAAACTCATTTCTCAAAACTTACCAAGTTTCTGGAGGCTTTTAGCCTTGCTAATAACATCTTTGGCAGTTCTTTTGATGCCAGAAGAAGAATGTATATTCATATAATTAGCAATGACTTCCCATCTAGAGAAACCAGTATATAAGTTTAACAAGGGAAAACAATAAAACAAAAACTATTATATATTTACTGTAGAGGTTAGTGCTACCATCTATGTTCTAAGACCTAAAGAAGGAGCTCTGAGTTATTGACGCTGCTAGTTACCACTGTTTACCCTGTCTTAACAGGTTCAATTCAACCTTCTGTAATCTTATGTAAATTCAGCCCAGTAGAAATAACATATTAGTGGGCTGGAGAGATGGCTCAGTGGTTAAGAGCACTGACTGCTCTTCCAGAGGCCCTGAGTTCAATTCCCAGCAACCACATGGTGGCTCTCAACCATCCATAATGGGATCTGATGCCTTCCTCTGGTCTATCTGAAGAAAGTGTCAGTGTACTCAAATAAGATTTAAAAAAATATATTTGCACTGCTGGTTTAGCATACCCTTGAAAAGGAGAGGTTACTCTAGAAACAAGAACCTCARTTTGCTCATACAGAATGAGGGAGTCTGGATCACTATGGCTGGAGTATGAATCCTAGCGTTGAGATAAGCTCTGGTGTGAGGTAAAAAGCAAGAAAGAGGAAGACTGCAAAGGGCGACCACACCATACACCCCAGCCCCGACTACAAGGCACAGAGAAGAGGCCAACAGTGGCAGCTCTCGCCCAAGCTGCGCAACGTCCACTCTCCTGAGGTGCTGCTGCAGCTCGCTGTGTGTGGAGAGGTGCTACCCGGGTGGATGCACACATTCGGGATGCACCTAGTTCTCCCATTCCCCACTGTGACGGACTTAGTGAAAGGCAGTCTTTCTACACTCTGCGCATCTCTGCCTGTCTCTGGTAAGCTGCTACTTAGTTATCTCTAGGCCCCATGCACACTGGAAATTTTCACGAAAACGAAAGCAGTACCTTGAGTTTGTCCCAGCAGGGAAGAGATTGACAGCTTTAATTAATAATTGCAGATCATCTTCTGACCAATTTTTACTGCCACTCCCACTTCCAGCGGTGGACTTCTCTGCGTTCTTTGATGCCTGCCGCAGCCGAGCCTCGGCTTCCTCCTTCTCTCTCCTCATCTGCTCATTTACTTCTTCTATCTACACAGATACAGGTGGGCCAGTCTTAGAAAGCGTTCAGTGACCTCACCGCCTTTCTGACTGCAGTGCTGTGGTCCTCGACCTAATGCAACCCTACACTCCATAGGCAACACTCAAGTCAAGCATCAGCTTACACCCAGCTTTTCCCCACTGCATAGGTTAAGGGATGAAAAGCCACCGTGGCATGAATTGCCCTTGGATTCACTGGCAACGTGGCTGGGCTTGCATTATTCACATACGAGCCACCTCTCAAGCTCAGCTCTTTCTGGAAATGTAAGCATGCAGGAAAGTGGGCTGTCTCATCTTGGAGTTCTACCCTTTACAGTGCTCTCCGACTTACCTTCAAATCTGTAGAGACAAAGCCTTTATGTGACTTCAGTTCTTCTAGGCTGTTGCCTCGTGGTCACCTGTGACTTATCCCTCCTTCAGTCCCTCAGAACCATCAAGTCCCTATAATTCTAACTCTGAAGCATTTTCCTGATTCTTGTCTTTCTAATAGAAAAACTAGTCACTTTTTGTCTATATTATGCATTGTTCACCAATACCAGATAATTGGTGCAGCACCGAACCTCCTGCCAACGGAAAGATCTTGTGGGCATGGAAACTGGTCAGTTAATCATTTACTAAAACTCAATTTTGCTCTACTTGTCTGAATCAACTTATTCTCCTGTCTTCATTTCTATAATTTCTCCTACCTCTGTTCACAGTTCCTGTCCTTTCTCAACCTTCATTTTAACACTGTCCCTCTCCAAAGCTGGTTCAAACCCTCCACTGAGCCTTCCCTTACCATTCAGATGTAGACTTACTTCGGTTTTTAGTGTTTATTGTATGCCCTGAATTCTTGGAGCCTCGGGGTCTTTCTTTTGACATAACTGTTCTATGAATTCTTTGTGACAATTACAGCATTAGACATTCCCAAAAAGCACCTAGACAGACTACTGCTATGCACAGCGAAAGCTATACAATAGGACTATCAGATTTTATTTAGTATAGTAAGTACCAATACTTGGTGAACTAAATTCAGTTTCTAGGCCTGCCCAATTGCTTAAAATAAAAGGTATAGAGATTAGACAGAACAAAGACCTTTTTTTTGCTTATAAATGTTTTCCCATGAAATACTCTGGGGATAATCAAAACAAATTCTACCCAATACTTAAAAAAAAAAAAAAAAAAAAAAACCAAAACCTTAATGATTAATGTGCAAAAGACTCCAAATTAAACACTACATGATTGAAAAATGTATATTAGCCAGGCAGTGGTGACACACACAATTAATCCTAGAACTCAGGAGGCAGAGGCAGGTGGATCTCCAAGTTTGAATGAATTACACACCAGATTACTATTTTATATGGTTTATATACTGTGCAAATAAAACATACCCATTATGGATCTTGGCTAAACAATCATGCTATATATTCATAAAATGAAATACAAAGCAGCAGCTGGGCAGTGGTGGCGCACGCCTTTAATCCCAGCACTTTGGAGGCAGGCAGATCTCTGAGTTCAAGGCCAGCCTGGTCTACAGATTTGAGTTCTAGGACAGCCAGGACTACACAGAGAAACCCTGTCTTGAAAAACCAAAACCAAACAAACAAACAAACAAAAAACACCCCAATGTATTTAATTTAAATCAGCAAAGTACTTTAATATAGGGGAATACCAGAACAGGGAAGTGGGAAGGGGTGGATGGGGGAATAGGAGGAGGGAAAAGGGCATGTGGGACCTTTGGGGGCTGGGGAACCAGGAAAAGGGAAATGAAATGTAAATAAAGAATATATCCAATAAAAATAAAAAAGTACTTTAAACAAAATATAGTGGAAAATAACACATCCACACAAATTCCAATACTCTTTGCCTTTTGTAACCTATGTATCAGGTAAAGAAATAGGTAAAATAATTAAATGGAAAATATAAGCAGAAGCAGTTTATCCTTTTACCTGTTTTTCAAGTGCAGCTTTTCCTACTTCTCTTGTAGATGATGCCAGTATTTCATTCAAGCACTGTAAGCTACAGAAGAGAGAGAGCTGGGAGTGTAGCCCCACGCCACAGCCTTTACCTACCAAGCACAAAACACTGGACTCCTTTACACACACACACACACACACACACACACACACACACACACACACACACACACACACACACACACACACACCCCAAAAAGAAAAACATGTGGAGAAGGGGGTAAGGCACGGATGAAATGTCTGTTCGGAGCAGTCCCCAGAATACCTTGCGAGCTGAAGCCGATCGCAGAGTTTTTCCACCTCCTCCATCATTTTCACACGGTCTGCCTCATTGTCTGAGAAGTGATTCCAGCTCTACAAGTACAAGTGCAAATGACTCCATCCTCTGTCACTACAGACATCCAAGCACACCATCACCTCAAGCAAAGAGTATATCCTTCCCCAGAGCTTGTGGGTGGGAGTGCACACGCATCGTGTGCACCAGCTCATTCTCAGGGGTTTCCCTGATCAGCAAGCAATGAAAGGCATTATACCAAGTGTCAGTGCGGGAGCAAATCAGAAGACAGTCCACGGGTGCTGTAAACTCACGGTAATTACTTGATACTTCAGGAGCAGGAAACTGACACAGCCCCTCCCCACCCCTAGCTATCTGCTGCCTAGCTATCCAAATGTGCTAAATGGGGAAATCTACTGGAAAACTTAAATATGATAAATTTAAAAGAGGATATGACAAATAACAAGCTATACAGATTAATGTAAGTGGATGCACAAAGAATTAGATAGAAAAMCCTTCCCAAGGGCTGGAGATATGGCCCAGCAGTTAAGAGCACTGACTGCTCTTCCAGGGGTCCTGAGTTAAATTCCCAGCAACCACATGGTGGCTCACAACCATCTGTAATTTGATGCCCTCTTCTAGTGTGTCTGAAGACAGCTACAGTGTACTTGTTAGTACCTAGATCCGTGACGTCATATAGGCGACAATTAGCACCTGTTACCAAGGCAACAGCCGCCATATACCCAGAATTCAATGGGCCTACCTTTACCTGTAATTACGTCACCACTACTATATAAACAGGCAGAGTTTCTCTTTCGTTCTCTTTCCTCTTTTT
>BDUI01012234.1:23750-41010 GCA_002335545.1 Apodemus speciosus
ATTTTTCTGAATCTGTAGTATCACAACAAGCATTTCACACCTAGGTGATTGTTAGTCCATACCAATTTTCATTTGAAAACCTACAAAGTCAACAGTGATATCATGTTATCTCACTGTCTTTTGAGACAAAAGACCTGTGAAAATACCTCAGTACAATTTTTAAAAAAGAAGTAAAATCAAAGGAAAATAGTTCCTGAAATACTAGATGCRATCTCTGAGGGATCCAGATCTCCTATTTTCTGCTGAATATGTTTCTATGTCTGCTTGGCTCCAAAGCAATTTCTGGAAAATCACCTATCCCTGGTTCCTGAAAGTGCCAAGCCCATAGAAGTCAATGAAGTTTAGAGGGTAAAAGCTCTTCCCATTGATCATGATGACCTGAGTTTGATTCCTGGGTCCCACATGGTAGAAGGAAGTTGTACCCACAGGTACAACTCTTCCAAACTGCCCTCTGATTTCCACATGTGTGCCCAGTGGCATGAAAGCTCCTCACATGTTACATAAATATAATTTTTTATACAGTGAGGGCCCCATTCATCAAGTGACCCATATMAATTCCTTGTCATGATTTATTGATAGGAGATAGGTCACTAATAAGAAAAAAGAACTAAGTTAACCCATCAAAGGACAGTAAATTCACCATTTCTCTGAAATTTTGAAGAAAGTAGGACCTGAGCTATAACTTACTGAAGAACTCCAAACTGTGCCATGATATTGAGAAGGAACTGAATGGATGAATAAGCCAAGCTCATGCAAAGAACACATGCATAGGYCTGGGAAGAAAAGGAAGAGAATGTAGAGGCAGAGTTGAGACACATTTCTAGGGGAGACTTCAGACCTGACATTGCTTGTCACATCCTCATTTGTCACAAAGGCCATTTGTCACATTATACCTCCATAATAAATACTGGTACCTAGGGTGGATTCCTTCTTGCAGGAGTCCTGAGGAGTCTTAACGAGGACATCCTATTTTTCAGCATGACCCTGAATGCCTGACTGAGATTGGAATCTATTTCTATTTTCAAGTCTACACTGTGAGATTATTCTTGGAAAAGCCTCTCATAATCAAAAGGTCTAGGAGGGGCTTCAGTATTAGAGTGTAACAAAACTAGTTTATTTTTCAGGATGGGAAATTTAGTCCAGATGGGATGTTATTAAGACAAAATTCTAGAGTAAACATGGACTTGTTCACCAAATTCTCGAATATAAGAACCAGATGGCATTCTTTAAAACTTAAAGGATTCTTTTCATTCATTTAAGCAGTTCATTTTAATGAACTAGAAGGGATAAATGGAATCCCTTCACTCAGTKTTTAATGTTTAAGAATTCAGACAAAGTCTAATGAGAGAAAATCCTTACAGATGATTGCCATAAATTAGGAGAGCTTGGGAAATAGTCTTATCCCTTTATTTGTAAACTTTGGAAAGGAATTTAGCACCTTTGGAAACAGYCTGGATATTAATGTCCACTTGTACAAGGAACAGTGCTGTCTCTCACACATAGGCATGGAGTGTGAACTTGYACCCAGGCTCTCAGATATCTGGTTGCTTTCTTAGGAAAATAATCCTCTGGAATTCAAAGAATGGGTACCATAATGAATAAACTGAAACCGCATCTCTTAGTATTGTATCTTCCCATGGGTCTCTTTGCCCAGCAATGTGGCTGAGATAAGYTCTGTAACATTACAAGGTCTTTGTGCACTGGTCAGTCTGACCATTCAAGCCCTCTCCACCCATCACAATTCCAAGTGATGGTGGAGCTCATTTACTGACTGTATGGACTCCTGTCTGTCTTAGAGAAACACGTTAGGTTATGGTTACAGCCATACTTCACTATCTACTAATGATTCTCTCCATTGATGATGCTCTAGACTTTTCTACCTAAATGGCACTGGCAGGAATGACCTATATTNTCACTCTGTAGACCAGGCTGGCCTCGAACTCAGAAATCCACCTGCCTCTGCCTCCCAAGTGCTGGGATTACAGRCGTGCGCCACCACGCCCGGCTGGCAAACAATATTTTAAAAGCTGTTTTGACATTCTTACACATCAGAGAAATTCAAATTAAGACTCTATCTTATCCCAATCCAAATGTTGCTGCTATATTCAAAAAGAAAAAAATTATCCCAGACATCTATCAACAAATGAATAGCTGGTGAATATATAGAATATATAAAAAAGTAGGTATTAAAACAGAATTTTATTAGCTGTAAAAAAAAGGGAAAGAAAAAAGAAATCTGTAGGCGAATGGTTGGAATTGAAAGGAGTTAAGTGARGTCACTCAGGAAAACAAATATATTCTTGTTGCTATGCAGATCTAACCTCTGATTTTTACATCTATGCATTTGTGAGAATGAGTGGGTACAGGTTATAAAGCTAGAAAGAGGCCTGGAAGAGAGGCAAGTGGTTTTAAGGGAGAGCAAAAGAACATGTATAGGAATATGGGGGTGGGGGGTATAGATGGAAGGTTGGCCAAGATACAGAACACGTGAATATGGTACAAGGAAACCTGTCACTCTCTGTGCTAATTAAAAATAAATAAAAACAACTTTAAAGTACTGTGAAAATGCTATTGCCATGTGTTGATGTGTATTTCTGGATGTCTCAGGGTGGGCCGGTGTGGCAGACTGGCATAGAAAATACAGACTGCTGAATGTCCTGAGGTAGTAGGTTCTCTACACAGACCTCATGTCTCTGGAGACAGATCCCATTCATTGGAGTGGATATGGGGCTTTGGTTCTGGCAAATTACATAGAGACTTACAGGATATAGCTATCACCAGCAGACATTGTTGTCTTCTTTAACATTAAGAGTGATAAGTTCTAGTCATGAGTTTTCAATCATCAGAAATATACAAGTATTTTGTTGGCACTTATCATAATTTGAAGCAGGATTTACTTTCTAGAGCTGGTATTTAAGAATACCCTACCAGGTGTTCAAGCGTTCCCATAGCAACAGCACTGTGGCTTGCCACTTTGCCAATTCTGTGGTTAGGAAGCATACATCAGCCCCAAACAAATGCAGACATTCTCACACAAAAGCAAAACAAGATCAGTGTGGTGTCATCTCACCACATCCAGGGTCCTACATTGGTCATTGAACCATCAGAGTCAGATAATGACGGCACCAAGGAAGGACCTCCTGACAAATTCCTATCACAGGTGAACAGTGTCTGGGCCATGGCTTAGCATCATCATAAAGTTACCTGAACACTCATGGCTGTGTGAAAATGTGAACAAACAATGCTGCAGGTTCCCTCATCAAGAACTGAGCAGCTAGCCCCTTCCCTGTGCTAGGCCTTTCCCAGTGCCAGTCCCTTCCCTATCCCATCCTTGCTGATTGATGCTATTTGAAACATGAGCCAAACTTCCTACCTCATTTAAATGGATTCTGTTGACTGTTCTGTCACACTAATGAGAAAAATAATGAATAGTTAATCTGTTGAGACCAGAGGGGCTGAATTGCTTCAATTTCATCATTTTCTCTTTCCTATGATTACCAAGTAATTAGTGGCTCATTGACTATATTAATAAGTAGCTGTAGTCTATAGCTTTGAGGTCAATGGGGTAGCCACTAGTCACCAGAGGATATAGAACTATTAAGTGATTAAAATTAAGTAAAACTTAAAATCAGCTTCTTATCACCCATCCTGCATTTCACCCTTCAGGCCACTTGACAGTATATGCAAAGGACATTTCTATCTTCTCAGAACATGCTAGAAGATGGCATGTCTCATGCCAGCTTGCTCCCTCAGAGATACTGTTTTGTAATAGCTCTTTAAAAATATGCTCTCTTGTGTTTGGGTCAGATTCTGAAAAACTGTTCTTCAAAAAAGCAAGCTATTCTAAATAGTATTACATGATTTAACAAGTTTAATAATTTGGAACCACCAACTGGAGAGAGCTGGTTGCCTGGAGTGCTGAAAAGCCTGTGAGAACAGGTAGGACCACCACTTCTGCTCAGAGGGACCCCAAATGGAGCCTTCAGAACACAGGAACTGAGGAGAAGCTTGGGAAAGGATCCTTCCAGTTTCCCTCTGTGCTGGGAGCTGATCCTGTGTCACAGCACTCCATAACCAAATTCCTCCCTGAGAGAACTGGTCTCCCAGGAGTACTGACACACAGGCTTGCAGGAGGGACAAACCACAGTCAGAGACAGCAAGACCAGCTAACACCAGAGATAACCAGATGGCAAGAAACAAGGGCAAGAACATAAGCAACAGAAACCAAGGCTACTTGGCATCATCAGAACCCAGTTCTCCCACCACAGCAGGCCCTAAATACCCCAATACACTAGAAAAGCAAGACTCTGGTTTAAAATCACATCTCATGATGATGACAGAAGACTTTAAAAAGGACATAAATAACTCCCTTAAAGAAATACAGGAGAACACAGGTAAACAGCTAGAAGCCCTTAAAGAGGTAACACAAAAATCCTTTAAAAATTATAGGAAAACACAACCAAACAGGTGAAGGAATTGAACAAAACCATCCAGGATCTAAAAACAGAAATAGAAACAATAAAGAAATCACAAAGGGTGATTTCTTGGAGATAGAAAACCTAGTAAAGAGATCAGGAGTCATAGATGCAAGCATCACCAACAGAATATAAGAGATAGAAAAGAGAATTTCAGGTGCCAAAGATACAATTGAAAACATTGACATAACAGTCAAAGAAAATGCAAAATGCAAAAAGCTACTAACCCAAGACATCCAGGAAATCCAGGATACAATGACAAGGCCAAACCTAAGGATAATAGGTATAGAAGAGAGTGAAGATTCCCAACTTAAAGAGCCAGTAAATATCTTCAATAAAATTATAGAAGAAAACTTCCCTAACCTAAAGAAAGAGATGCCCATAAACATACAAGAGGACTACAGAACTCCAAATACATTGGGCCAGAAAAGAATTTCTTCCCGTTACATAATAGTCAAAACACCAAATGCTCAAAACAAAGAATATTAAAAGCAGTAAGAGGAAAAGGTCAAGTAACATATAAAGGCAGAACTATCAGAACCACACCAGACTTCTCACCTGATACAATGAAAGCTAGAAGATCCTGGGCAGACCTCATACAGACCTTAAGAGAACACAAATGTCAGTCCAAGCTACTTTACCCAGCAAAACTCAATTATCATAGATGGAGAAACCAAGATATTCCATGACAAAACCAAATTTACACAATATCTTTCTGTAAATCCAGCCATACAAAGGATAATAGATGGAAGATACCAACATAAGGAGGGAAACTATACCCTAGAAAAACCAAGAAAGTAATCTTTCAACAAGCCCAAAAGAAAATAGCCACACAACCATAAAAATAACATCAAAATTAACAGGAAGCAACAACACTATTCCTTAATACCTCTTAACATCAACGGACTCAATTCCCCAATAAAAAGTCATAGACTAACAGACAGGATATGTAAATAGGACCCAGCATCTTGCTGCATACAGGAAACACACCTCAGTGTCAAAGACATGCACTACCTCAGAGTAAAGGGCTGAAAAACAATTTTCCAAGCAAATGGTCCCAAGACACAAGCTGGAGTAGTGATTCTAATATCAAATAAAATGACTTACAACTAAAAGTTATCAAAAAGGAAAAGGATGGACACTTCATACTCATCAAAGGAAAAATCTACTAAGAAGAATCTTAGTTCTGAATATCTATGCTCCAAATGCAAGGGCACTCACATTCATAAAAGGAACTTTACTAAAGCTCAAAGCACACATTGCACATCACACAAAAATAGTGGGAGACTTCAACACCCCACTCTTATCAATGGACAGATCATGGAAACATAAACTAAACAGAGACAATTTGAAACTAACAGAAGTTATGGACTAAATGGATTTAACAGATATCTATAGAACATTTTATCCTAAAACAAAAGTATATACATTCTTCACAGTACTCATGGTATCTTCTCCAAAATTTTCCATAAAATTGGTCACAAAACAGACTTCAACAGATACAAGAAGATTGAAATAATCCCATGCACCCTATCAGATCCCCATGGACTAAGGCAGGTTTTCAATAGCAACAAAACCAACAGAAAGGTTAAGGAAGAAATGAAGAAATTAAAGACTTTAGCATTTAATGAAAATGAAGGCACAACATACTCAAACTTATGGGATACAATGAAAACAGTGATAAGAGGAAATCTCATAGCTCTGAGTGCCTCCCAAAAGAAACTGGAGAGAGCATACCCTAGCATCTTAACAGCACACCTGAAAGAAGCAAATACACTCATGAGGAGTAGTCAGTAGGAAATAATCATACTCAGGGCTGAAATCAACCAAGTAGAAACAAAAAAGAATTATACATAGGATCAACCACACCAGGAGCTGGTTCTATGAAAAATCAACAAGATAGATAAACCCTTAGCCAGACTAATCAGAGGGCACAGAGACAATATCCAAATTAACACAATCAGAAATGAATAGGGAGATATAACAACAAAACTGAGGAAATTAAAAAAATCACCAGTTCCTACTACAAAAGCCTTTATTTAAAAAAAAAAAAACTGGGAAATCTTGATGAAACGGACAATTTTCTAGACAGATACCAAATACCAATGTTAAATCAGGATCAGATAAACCATCTAAACATTGCCATAACCCCTAAAGAAATAGAAGCAGTCATTAAAAATCTCCCAACAAATAAAAGCCCAGGACCAGATGGGTTTAGTGCAGAAGTCTATCAGACCTTCAAAGAAGACCTAATACCAATACTCTTCAAACTATTCCACAAAATAGTAACAGAAAGAACTCTATCCAGTTCATTCTATGAAGCCACAGTTATGCTGCATATTCTCCCTTGGAGATGGAATGGTTTCTGTCTAATCAGGAATCTGTCACAATTTCCTTTCATAGAAGACTACCAGATTTTAAAATCTGGCTGAGTGCATATTACTTTTAGCTTCAGAAGATATCATGTATATTTAAGAGGCTTTTAACTATTTAAATTATTTTGATGACTTAAAAAGGAATTTGGAACTAAATATCAATTTTTATTACTTTTAATTTTTTTTACAATCCAACCATTTCCCAGCTCCCAGGCTCCCCTCCCACTGTTCCTCATCCTATTCTTCCTCCCCATTTTTCTAAGAGGATGCCCTCCCTACCAGGCCTCCCTACTTCCTGGGCCCTCAAGTCTCTCAAGGGTTAGGTGTGTCTTTTCTCACTGAGGTCAGACCAGGCAGTCCTCTCCTTATGTGTGTCTGGGGCCTTGGATGAGCTAGTGTATGCAGCCTGGTTGGTGGCTCTGTATCTTAGAGATCTCAAGGTCCAGGTTAGATGAGACTGCTGATCTTTCTATGGGGTTGCCCTCCTCCTCAACTTCTTCCAGCCTTTCCCTAATTTAACCACAGGGGTCCCTGACTTCAGTCATGGTTGGGTGTATTTGCATCTTTCTCAGTCAGCCTTTTTCTTAGAACGGACTTTTCCCACTGACACAAGAGAATCTAAGCTGATGACTGCAGCCAGCTGAACAATCTATGTCTAGTGGATTACTTGAAGATTCAAGTTGCTTACTAAGCAAAATGGCATGGCCCTAGATATTAGAATTTATTTAGTTTTCTTTGCTTAAGAATAAACAATGTCTCTCCACTAATGTGAATAAGCATTTTGACTAGTGGGTAACTTTAATGGCACTCACTTAATACCTGTGATTTATGCTAATTGCTTTTTCCAAGATAATAGCATTTGCAGCCTCCAGCACTACACACAAATCATATTTACCAGCACTCAAGATAGATTATCTGTGAGCTTACAGTTGCTTTTGAACACTCTGTGAACTCATAGATGTTCTAAATATGCTCAGCGTATTTTAGTTTGGACTTATCCCTATCGTCTGAATCATTACTTGTATTTGGTTTTATAATATTTTCAAAATGTAGTTTCAGAAATAAATGTCTAATATGAAGCCTAAACAGTAAAGATATGATTTATTTTTTTTATATTGTATCAATGAAAATCTGCTTCCCAAATTGTATTCCTGGACATGTGAATTTTCTTAGCAGTCTCAACATTTGTTTATAGACTCAAATAAACCAATAAAAACAAAATAAACCATAACAATAATAACAAAAATCAGAAAGTACAAAACTTGAAATCACATTATATTGAGATAAGCCAATATGTCAAAATATTCAGTTGATTTGTTTTATTTTTTAAAATGTATCATATATGTATATATGTAAAATTTCTGCTTCTATTAGCATTTTTGAATATTTAAATAAGCACTTGGATAAATGCTGTCCTAAGAAATTTAGGACTTTATATGTAAGCTGCAAGTTTAGCTCTCACAGAAAAAAAATTAATATATCTCAAATTTTCTTTATGTCATCTTTCCAAAGAGCTCATGAAAGTAAAGCAAGAAGTTAGAAGTCAGTGCTGGACCAGGACATTTGTCGTTCCTATGAACTGTTTATAAAACCCTGAAAGTCTGAACTCCACACTGCCCAGAATCTGGGTATTCCCTGAAGACCCAGAGTGAATAAGAATCAAAAGACCTAGCAGAAGGTGTCTGTTGTGTAGTGTTATGCGATTCAGAAGAGACGTGCCTCTCTGCTTACTTCATAGAGACATGATGCCTGGCCATTTTTGAGATTTGTACACTGGAAGACATATCTGGAGGATAGACATTCTATAGAAATCTGTTTCATCTTTATTAATTCCTATTGTAATTTGTAAATTACCACATTCTTCTCAGGAACAAGAAACTAGAATACGAAACAAACAATGATACTCACACCTCTCTTATTGGATATTAAATGTCAAGACAGTTTATCAGAATCTAAAGTCATTGTAGTGCTAAGGAAATCATTATTTTTCTACATTACATGGGRTCTTATATAAACTGTCACATGTGAATTTTATCATTACTGTGTATTACCTTTGGAGGAAATTTCTAGTTACATGAATAATGCCTTCTTGCTGTGTAGACATTTTTATATTTAGCAAACCAGTTCATTGAAATATGCTCAGTGATACAATTTTGTCACAATATTACTCTTGTAAATTAAAATTAAGTGGACAATGTTGAGTTAAAACTTCCTTCATTTTGTAAATCTTTAATGCATATATGCACATGTGTATTTGTAATAAATGTGCATCTGTGTGCCAGCAGACACACATATGTATCCTGACTCCATACATGCATGTGGAGGTCAGAGAACAAATGTGGGTGTGCTTTTCCAGAACACCATCAAGATTCTTTGAAATACAGTTTTCATTTGCCTAGAGCTCACCAATTAAACACGACTGGCTGGCCAGTTATGCCAGAAACCCCTCTGTCCCTGCCTCCCCAGTACTGGTATTAAAATAACTGTGCCAAATGCCAACGCACATTTTAAAAATGTGGGTTATGATAATTAAGCTTAGGGCCCCAAGCTTGCAAGATAATCACTCTTCCAACCAAACCTTCCCCAGTCTTGTAAATTGTTGTTGAAATATCTGGTAAGTCACCTTTAGTTCAGCTTCATAATGTTCTTAATTCTTAGAGCCACAAAAAAAAAAAATGGGACCCATCAAATTGCCTTAGCATTTTAGGCGCTTTCTTCCACACTGCTTAAAATGTTGCAGCAAATCTTGCTGTCTGTAGGTATTGTCAGTCACTAATTTTTACTTCACCAACATCAATGGTGCACATTGGGGCTTATTTTATGCCTTTTCCCCCAATATGAAATTAGTATTTAATAAATATCAGATCGCAGAACGACCACAATGTTTTTAATTTGATTAAATCCAACATGTGCATTGCTTGACACTCTTAATAATTTAATGGTAATGAGGCCAGTTTTCCCAGTAGGATGCAGTTCCCAAACATCAGCCAAATAATAATTCCAGTAATCATAAGATGGCAGCAATTCTTAAGATATATCCCAACCCCAGAGATATTAAAATGAAAAAAAAAACAGTTTAGAATTTACAAACATTCTAATACTGCTACTAATAACAACAACAACCTTCTGGTCAACTGCAGCAACAGCAACCAGGAGCAGCAGGACCAGCAGCGGGGACCAGCAGCAAGGCGAGGAGCAGCTCCCACAGGTCTGGCCTCTCCTATGTATGTCCTCTCCAGAGTCTCCAGAATTAGCTATCTGCAGCTGGCAAAGACCACGCCCCTGCTAGTGTATGAGGCAAATCATAATCACCTGCCATGAAGCGGCCTCTTATTCCACTCCTGAGATTAAAATAAAAAGCATAGTCACATAACACAACTGGGTTTTCAAAGGAACCACATTCTCATTTGTTTCACATATATTGCTTTATTTAGTATTTGTTTCAGACCTTCTCTTTAATGCTTTATATGTATTATCTAACTGGATTCCATGGCATACCATTTGACCTCATCTGTGTATCACAAAACATTTAAAATATATAGAGATTATATATTATACATATATGTGTAAAATATTATAAGTAATACAAATTGGAGGCAATATAAAGGTTTCTTAGTGAAAGGGATATTAAATATTTTATCGTACTATGAAGAACTTAAATTACAACCAGTTTTTGTGCTCAAAGTGGCTTGTAGCAACTGAGAAAGTTTGTACGGGCCTTCCTTAGTTACTCAGCTATAAAAAGACTGGACAGCCTTTGTCCTCAGGGAAATATGTGAAACAGGAACAAAATCAGCAGTGTCCCCTGGGCCAGAAAGCTGGCAAAAAAGATTGATCTACAGAAGAACAGAGGAGTCTTTACAAAGGGAGAAAATCTATAAGCCTAATGTTTTACATAAATGCATTGACAAGTTATTGAAAGATAAACATCTTGCCAAAATGTTCATAGACATGGAAACTTTCAGATTGGGAAAAAGAGTTCCATGAAGAAGTAATAATAAGACACATACATGATACATGTTGACAAAAATGTACAGAATGAAGAGTGAGAGGAAAACCCTGTAGAAGACATTCAACCCCTCCCCCGCCCCCAATGGCCCAGAACACATCACAGAAGAGAAGGCGGAAGATGGTAAGAGCTGAAGGACAAACAGGAGCCCTGCGGGACAATTATACTTCCTGAGAGTGGGACAGGGTGGGAGAAGGAAATGTGGTGACTTTGATCATAATACATTCTATACACGAATGGAAATGTCAAAACTTAGAAACTAAAAAGAAATATTTAACCTAAATAATACCAAACCCACAACATTGCAATACAACCAGAACATTGGTGAAAATGATGACTTTTTTTAAATCTTTATATGAAAAAGGTGTCAAATCCATACTGTTTAGTATTATTTTGGATTGTCCAAGAACAACAGTAATCAAAGGGAACTACATAATTCTTTAAGAAAATTGACGAAGCAATGAAGATTGGCATGCCACTGAAACTGTAGATATAAAAAGGAAAGACGATTAGACATTACCATCCTTCTTGATATCAACATGAAATCCGTATTAGCATATTACTCAGGCAAATGGACTTTATATGAAAATAGATTATCTAGCAGAAGAAACCAGTACAAGTTTGGCTTAATGTTGAAACGTCAGCATATGAGTAGAACAGGTTCAGAGTGCTGTCGGCAGGGCAGGATTGCAACAGCAGAAATGTTGTGGCATGCATTGGGTTATTCTTGTACTTTTATGAGGCCATGACATGTGTGTTGGGAAAATTCATGAACTTTTATTTGGCTGTGCTTGCTTTTGCTAACATTTCTATTTATTTATGAACAATGTTATAGCTTGTTTCCTGACTGTTTTGTGAGGCAGGCAAGCTGGGTGTTTTGTTTTGGTTTCTGAGGGAACTTTAAATTCTCCCTACCATAGCCTCATCTCCGAGAACTGCCACCTTTTCCCATAGTTCTGATTTCACCACACAAACAAAGCTCTCTTCCAGTCCTCCTATTTCAAAGATGTCTCTTATAACCTGAGTTGTGAGACATCTGCTTCTGACCTTTGTTGATTATTTTGACATTTAAAATTGATGTCCTTTTTCTCCTTGTTGGTTTATGGTTTGACCACATGGTGCAAACCAGAAAATTCCAAGTGAATTATACTTTGAGCAGTAAGAATGTTGGAAGCCTACGCAACCAATGGTACTGCTGAGCAGTTACCCACAATAACTTCAGGATCTTTCAATGAGGCTCTAAACGTTTCTTGGAATGTATTTTACCTTGCTTACAATCATAAGCAGTCTAACTCATGTACCATTTCTGTTCAAATCTCAATGCCATCAAGGTAGAACAAGTTTAAATCAATAAGAACCTACAGTAAGATGATGGGATTTAACTGTAAGAAGGGGGAAGAAGAATGCTGAAGACAATCAAAAGCCAACGATACAGGTGACTTAGAAGGATGCCAATGGATTATTCTAAACAAATTGCTCAAAAAGGTAGAACCAGAAGTCGAACCAGAAGTTGTAAACCAAATTCAATCAGGTTGGATAAATTGTTTCTGAAGAGGAGAACAAGAACCAAGACTCTCAACTAAGGGATTATGTTTCCTCTCCAGAGAATTTTGATATAGCTATTTTAATATAATATTTTAATTGACTTTTTGAGAATGTTCCATATAAGCATACAGTTTATTTTGATGATATTTAACCCCTGTTTCTCTGAGATCTACCCTGTATCTATGCTGACTTTATGTCTTTTGGTTTTGTTCTTATATGAGACCCACTGATCTCCATTTGTGAGGCTCATGAACTCACCAGTGTGGAGGACAATGCTTGTAGGCATAAATTTTTTCCAACCTACTTTAATAAATGTTCAACCTCCCTTCAAATTCACCACCCACCAGTAGACGAGTAAAGTCATTAGGACATGCAGAAGTAGACCTATTTAGAAATAGTTCTTTGGGGACAAGTCCACTCTTCATTGTGTTGTCAGGATATCAGCAGTTCAGTCCAGTAGGAAACATCAAATATAAATCAGTAGACACCAGACATGAATCAACTGCTGCAGCCCAGTCCACTTGGCAGTCACCACACATGAACCACCAAGGGCACTTCAATCTAGAAGAAACTTACTGCAAGGCTCGAGGCTGCAGAAGCAACAAGAAGCCACAGGAGCCTCTGGAGAAGTTCTTTGGTGAGTTTCTCTCTATGGTGATACCACAAGCAGAGCTCATCAACACACACATGTATTGGTGTAAGGCAAACCAATACATGTGTGTCGTCAGTGAAGAACACTGAGGTGGTGCAATGCAAACAAATGCTCCAGCTCCCAGTGTCTATGGGGTCATATTTATATTCCCCCATGGGTTCTTTCATGTGTTTGCTGTAGGAAAACATCCTTCACCTGTGCCTGCTTCAGGAAAACATTCTTTCATGTGCCTGCTTTAGCAAAATATCCTTTCACCTGTGAGCTCCAGCAAATCATCATTTGACAT
Source organism: Apodemus speciosus (assembly GCA_002335545.1). Lineage (NCBI taxonomy): Eukaryota > Metazoa > Chordata > Mammalia > Rodentia > Muridae > Apodemus > Apodemus speciosus. The sequence goes on from BDUI01012234.1 coordinate 37,093, forward strand.
AACTGACTTTCCAAAGAAACCAGATGTTTCCACTTCAACTGCTCTTCTCAGAACTCCTAGGTTTTCAAATAAAAAGCTCAGTGCTAGATTTATGGCATGTCCTTTGTTGTTGCTAGCCAGTGGTGTCTGGGAGACTCCTAAAACAAAAACTGTCATTTCCCTAGTGCCCAGCACAATTTGATGGTAAAACCAACATGACATACTTTGGCCACAGGATATAGTGAAATTAAATTGGATCTAATCAGGAAGCTTTCTCCCTACTAACTAGATTTCATAGAACCAAAAGGTGCTATTCAGGCGTCTGGGGAAGAAACAGGCATTCTTGTCCAGCTGTGAATCCTGTGAACTGCAATAATGATTACTGTAGTAAGATAAGTCATGGATACAATAGCTGCATAAATGTTGTGGAGGTGACCAAGGACTCAGATTGGATTTAAGGTCTGTCTGCTACACAGGAGTAAAAACAACCCTGTAGGGTTTTGAAAAAAATGTATGATATGTTTCCCATAGATGGTGTATTAGAAGTACATCAAAGATGGATGAAAGAAGATGGTGCCAGAAAATGGGTGATAATTCCAGGAACTCAGCATTATTGCTAGGAACCAGGGTATAGTGCAAGGAATGGATGATATGCTAGGCAGTGGTGGGAAAGTGGAGCTGGAACAGGTTAGATAAAGTGTCTGCAGTGGCTTTAGACTGCAACATTGTATCCTCCCAGAGAACAGGTGAAGCCATTTGTAATGAGTCTAGAAATGATTTTTAATAAGTCATATGGTGACTTATTAAAATAATTGAAGTATCAGTACACCAACTAGTTCCTTCCAGATTCTCCATACTGGTGAAGCAGAGAAAGGACTCAGAGTAGAGGAGAGACTAAAGGTTGCTCAGATTCCTTAGGAAGGTCAGGGTTAGAAGCCACAAATGTAATGACTAGCTTTTACCACAAATAGAATTATCCTGTTGCAAAGATATTAAAGGACAAAATTTTGAAGCTTATTTCATTATGTTTAGGAGAGATTAAAGATAATAGAAGCAAAGCTAACACTTTTATTATTTGATATTCCTTGTTATCCAGGGTCATTTATATGCTAAACACACTGATTCAGGTGTGAAATAATAATAGTACCAAACTGTTGTGYGGCTGTGCYAGTTTTATGTTAACTTGACACAGGATAGAGTCATATTTGAGAGATTGGAGTGCTGACAGAAAAAAAAAATGCTTCCATAAGATCATGCTGTCCCCAATGCAGCAGTGCAGGGTAATACCAGAACAGGGAAGTGGGAAGGGGTGAATGGGGGAACCGGGGGAGGGAAAAAGACATATGGGACATCNAAAAAATAAATTCTATTAGCAATGGCTGGTAAATAAAAAATACACAAGTTGAAGTTTGTAGACTGTAGAAAATAATATTGAAGAACAAAACAACTAAAAGAAAAGATTTAAATAAAAATAAAATGTCATGTGTCTCCCTGTAGTAAAGTTTGTAGACTGTAGAAATAATATTAAAAAAAAACAACTGAAAGAAAATATTTAAATAATAAAATATTATGTGTCATATAGCTTGTCTATGAAGAAATCTATAATTATGAAACACTTCCCACAGAAGTGATACTTATTTTCTCATGTATTTTTAAGAGAAGGCACTCATATCCTGCGTCTGATGCCAGTGTCTTAGGACTAACAACTTTAAGTTGCTGGGACTTCCAATAAAATTATTTGATGTCACTGTTGATGGTATAATTGCCGCCAATGAATTCTAGACTTAACTTGCTTACTGATGTCTATGATGTTACCATTCTGTATATAGAAACAATTTCCTTGTAAAAAGTCAAAGCTCTTTGAGGTTGCTACTCATTAAGTGATTAGATTRTAAACCCTATTTTGCTTTTCATTTTTAATTTATGTGACAACTTCTAGCCTTTGAATGTAAGAATTGTTATAACTGCTTTCCAAACGTACATTGATGAAGTTAGAAGCATAATTTTTTTTTTACCACATCTTGGAAAGGACATGTTCATTCATACACAACAATAATGTGATCGTGAAATATTGAGCATCTGTTTTTCATAGTTGTAAATTGTTGAGCCACCATAAGCAATTTTTTACTTATTAGGAAATATTTGTCACACGCAATTTTGTAGTTTTGTAGAATAAAAGATTTTGTGTGAATTTTTTGGAAAATGTTCATCATGTTTCTATATTTACATTTGCAATTGAACAGTTCATTTGTTTTATGAATTTTATTAAAGGTCTTCTTCATTTTGTATGCTTAGACCTAATGGCAAATGATAAGATAAATAAAAAATAGTGAGCTTACGATACTTGATGAGAAGTCATCTAAAAGAAATTATGACTACAGTAACTGAAAAATAAATCATTTTGGAAAATGTCTGTCATTTTATCAAACAAGGAATATCATAAAATGTTTACAGACAGCTGCTCTGTAGAAACCAATTAAAATAGAATTCTTTTTCTTTGACAAATCTCAGCTTACACCCTTCTGTAAACCTTTCAAAAAGAAACTGCTTCTTCCATCGCAGCTGTAACCCAGAAACCAGGAATAAATAATAGAAATATTAAGACATATGAAAACAATGCTACAACAAGCCAGATTGTATGAGGCTTAAAAAAAATAAAGACCAGCAGAGGACAAGCATCAACACCCTGAATAGCATACTAACACATAGAGCTAAAAGCTCAAAGGGGGGGCTTCCCAGAGAATCTTTAGGAGAGCATACAGAAGGTGATCTAAACCACACTGAGCCAAACTGCTAGAAGAGGCACTAGGCATTTTGTTTTTGCACATTTGGATAATGTGTGAAATTATTTCCAACTTTAAAAATATCTTTACACCTTCCTCTGTGCTGGGAGTGAGGACAGATTTTTGATGCCAGCTCGTGAGCAGTGGACAAATCTGTGGTAGAGACACAAGAAGCTGGGAGGAATGCTTTCAATTTCTCTGTGGTGTGAGGGGCTTGCTGCTCAAACTGGCTAGAGACTGGTTACATCAACAGCTGAGAGCAGGAACCAAATTAACGTAGTTTTGAGTTCTCTGTGATTTTTCTGGTGCTGTAACCCCAAGCAGGTTATTTGATGTCTGGGAGACTCTGATCACCCTTCTAAAACATGGTTGGTAGTGATTACATTTTGGGGCCAGAGTGGGAGTGAACAGTTATTCTTGAAAGGTGTGTCCTGTGATTCATTACATATTTCAGTACATACTGCCCATTAGTAACTGGAGAATGAAGGGAAGTGAAGAATGTCTCTGAGTTGTTTCCCGCTGAACACCCAGTTTTTCACATCTGAGCGGTAGCTATTTCACATTTCAATCAGCTATCACAGGTTTTCTTACAAAGATTTTCATTTCTCTGGCACACCTTAGGGGTTTAGTGGATTCTGTTGACTGACTGATTTAATTAATTTACAAAAAAAAATCTTAACACTGACTTTGTCTATTGCAGATCATGTTCAAGAACATTCCTTGGCACTTGGCTTCCTACCTTGAGAAGCCCAGCAGGTCCAGGCGCAATGCCTACTTTCCTCTAAGTGTGCCAGGACATTCTTAGAGTCTTACCTTTGTGAAATTTCTTCTCAGAGAGTTGTCCCATTTTCTTTTTTTAAATTGTTTTATTGGATATATTCTTTATTTACATTTCATTTCCCTTTTCCTGGTTCCCTGCTCCCCAAATGTCCCGCATGTCCTTTTCCCTCCCCCTGTTCTCCCATCCACCCCTTCCCACTTCCCTGTTCTGGTATTCCCCTACACTGATGCACTGGGCCTTTCCAGAGCCAGGGTCCACTCTTTCCTTCTTGTTGGACAGCATTTGGTAGGTGGATTTTGTCTTTGGTGTTCCAAGATTCTAGGCTAATATCCACTTATCAGTGAGTGCATGCCATGGGTATTCTTTTGAGACTGT
>BDUI01012235.1:31948-44506 GCA_002335545.1 Apodemus speciosus
AAACAAACCTAGAAATAAAACTGCAATCACTCTTGGGCATGAACCCAATGTACTTTATGTCCTAGTACAGATATCCATGTCCATCTCTATGAATTTCTGCTCTATTCACACTAGCTAAGAAACAGAATCAACTTAGATGTCCATCAACAGATGAATGAATGAAAACACTGTGGTACACAGTGGAATATTACTCTCCTATAAATAAAAATAATATGAAATTTTAAGATAAAAAGATGGAATTGAAAATATACATTTTATTTCTTTAAAATGGTCRATTTCAACACATTTATATCTAATRATATTTGATATTTAGTTCATTTTGTTGTTAGCACAAAAGTATGATTTTTAAACAATTTTACYTGATTGGGAGGTCAGTTCTTTGTCTGAGTTTGGCTTCTGTTTACGTTTTATCAGAAGTTCTTCCCTGTTCTTTCATTCACAGAAGTGTRTTTCTGCCTTTCACCTGTAACTTGAAATACATTACCCTATCCCAGTTYCTCATTCATTTTGGGAAGTTGTAGGGTTAAAAGTGTTGACTCCCCAAGCACATAGACATGCTTCATGATCATACCATGATCAACATTTCTGGCTGAGGTCAGCAGTCATATGAAGAGCCTGCCCATAGCTTTAGTATATGTAAAAATTAAAAGAAAAGAAAAACAAACAAACCAACAAATCCTTCAGCCTTTTAAAATATTACTGAGCATACTTGCATTTCTCTTGGACAAGGTTGTTTGCATAGATGTTTCTCAAGAGAGAAAGCCGAGACATTAATTTACCTCTGCCATCATGATTGACTGTGGAGCAGCTGTCAGGCAACTGAAGTGCCTCCAGTCTCCATCGCAAATTACTCTAAATGGTTCTGAAGGTAAATTTGCCAAGCCTGTTATGCCTAGCAACCCTGACAGGAGAACGTGCAATTGACTTAAATGAGAAACAAGAGGATCCATTTGGGGTCTTCGTAATAAAACTGCATGCTGCCTTTGTTGGTGCGCTGGGAGCTGCAGACATATCAAGTGCAACGAGAAAATGAAGGGTCTGCTTTGTGTACAGTTCTAATGAATTTATGACTTAACAATAGACCATTGAGCTTGTCCAACAATGGGCAGCAATGAATTAAGACCTCAACCTCAGAAAATCTTAGCTCTAAATTCAGTTTCTGTCAATTGCGTTCATGACCATGCTACAAAAAAAAAAAAAGAAAGAAAGAAAGAAAGAAAAGAAAAGAAAAAAGAAAAAAAAGAAAAATCTACAACTGGGCTAGCAAAACGACTCAGTTACATAAAGGTCTTGAGCAAAATGATAAAATATCAACATTAGTTAAATACAAGGAATGGGCTCAGCAAATGTCCACATGACTTTTTCTATACTTTCAAATAACACCTAACTTTGAAAATGAAAGCAGCAAATTGATCTTCAGTTGGAATTCCAAGCCTTTGGTTCTCCTGACAGATTTTAAAAGTCACAAAGAAAAACACTGGGTGCCTGGAAGTCCAGGAGGGTGGATCAGCACAGAAGGGGAAGATATGAAAACACAATTTCCTATGTTGCACAATAACAAGGAGGAAAAAATTTATTTCTGCAGGTTCCAGCTTTGTATAAGAACCAACATTATTAACTTACGCTGCAGGAAACACAAAGCTCTGTCCTTCCTGTTTGTTTACCTTGATTTTCCATCTCCAGGATTCCCTCTGTTTGTGTTTTCCTTATTGATTCTATTTCCATTTTCAGGTCCTGATGAGTTTTATTCATTTCCTTCCCTCTTTTATTTGTTTCTTGGCTTTCTTTAATGAATTTATCCATTTTCTCTCATTGTTTATTTGTGTTTTCCTGGGTTTCTTCAAGAAATTTATTCATTTCTCCCCTAAGGACCTCTATCGTATTCCTAAAGTTGGTTTTAAGGTAGGTTTTTTTTTTTGGGGGGGGGAGGTGAGAGGGTTTGTTGGTTGGTTATTTAGTTAGTTAGTAGTTAGCTTGCTTGCTTTTGTCCTTCAGCTGTGTTTGAATCTTTAGGGCTTCTGGGCTCTGGTAGTGCCACTTTACACCGGAGGTTGCTGATTATATTCTTACACTGACACGCAGGCATCTGGGTTTGAGATGAGTATAGACAGAGGTGCCTACCTCCGCACTTGTCCTTGTTGGATGGGTGTTTTGTTCCATGGTTTGTTTCCTCTATAGTCTTCTGGTCTTTGTGATTTGTGTATTGGCAGTCAGTGTGACTTTTGGTCCAGTGGGGAGTCTCCTTCAGAATAGAGGGCTGGACTTCCGGAAGGTATCATGGCCTTTCACGACTTGCAGCAGAGTGTCACTTTTCTTCTGATTGGCATGGTCTGTACCTGAGCAATGGATATCTGTCAGTGTAGGGACAGGGACATGGCAGCCACAGGCAGGGAGTGAACCAAGAGAAATATCAGTAGCTTGGGTTTTTCAGATGGGAATGGTGGGCACCAGAAGGTTCTGAGGGCAGATTGACCTCCGACCTGTTCTTCTGACTGGCAGGTGGGAATAGGAATAGGAGGGATCAGGTGAGGACAAAGGAGGGAGAGAGTATTGAGATGGAAAACTAGAATTGGGGGAAAATTGAGTGGGGCAAGATAGAAAGCTAGTGCAATGGAAATGCCCTGGAATCTATGCAAGGTACCCTGGCTAACACTCCTAGTAATGGTGGATCAGGGGCCTGAACCAGCCACCTTCCTTAACCAGACAAACCTTCCAGTAGAGGAATTGGGACACAAACCCAGCCACGAAACCTTCAACCCACAATCTGTCCTGCCTGCAACATGTGCTGGGATAAAGGTGACACAGAACTTGTGGTAGTGGCCAACCACTGAGTGGTCCAATTTGAGATGATGCCACAAGTGGGGTCCCATACCTGACCAGAGGCTGAATAGCCCAAAAACCTTAAGGGAAAAAACAAGGTCAATGAAAGGATTCCTAACGATACTCTCCTAGACTGGATCCTGGCATAATCATCAGAGAGGCTTCACCCAGCAACTGATGGGAGCAGATAACAGAGACCCACACCCAAACATTGGGTGGAGCTTGGGAAATCATGCTGAAGTGGGGGAGAAGAAATTGTAGGAGCCAGAGGGAACAAGGATGCCTCAAGAAATCAGCCCACAGGATCAACTAACCTAGGCTCATAGGGGCTCACTGGGACTGAACCAACAATCAGGGAGCCTGTGTGTGTCTGATCTAGGTCCTCTGTATATATGTTATGACTGTGTAGCTTGTTGTTCTTGTGTGATTCCTAATGGTAGGAGTGGGTGTGTCTTGTCCAGACTTAATGTGATGGGAGGTGTCTAGTTTTATTGTAACTTGGTATGTCATGTTTGGTTGATAGCCCTAGGAGGCCTGCCCATTTCTGAAGGGAAACCAAAGAAGAATGAGTGGATCTGGGGGAGAAGGGAGATGGAGGGGGTAGGCCATTGGAGGAAAGGAAGGAGGGAAAACTACTGTTTGCATGTAATATGTGAGAGAAGAGTAAATAAAAATAAATAAAACACAAATCTCACTTCGGGTTTGCAAAATTTATGGCAATAGTTGGATGGTAGATTCAAACTATAATTAAATCATTTGTCCAATAGCAACGAAAAATATAGTCTCACAGAGGAATTCAGCTCTAAATACTCTATTAATAGACCTCAAATAAACTCTRCTGTTGAGAACAGTAAGGTGTAAATATACTCTGGCACAAACTCTGGCTGTATTATTGCACTTTACCCGTGGACATGAGTTTGAAATGCCACACTGCTCTATTTCATCTATCTGACACTTCAACAAGTAGAGGTTGAGGAAACATGTGACACTTTGTTTTAGTAGTTGCGGAGCAATTTATTTATGTGTACGTACACTTGTGGGTGTGAACATGGGCGTGCATGTGCTGTGGCATCCATGTGGAGGACAGCGATACTCCTCATCTTCTATCTTGTTTGATATAAGATCTGCTTTTCTGTTTTCCTTTGTCTGCTGCACATGCCACGATGGGTGGTCCAGGACTCTCCTGTCTGCCCTCATTTTCCCTTTGAAGGTCTAGTGTTACAACCCAAATGCTACTGTATAACTTTTCCGTAAGTTCTCAGGATTTGAACTGAAGTCCTCATAGTTGCACGAACACTTCACCCCATCTCCCACAAGCCAAGTCTCCAACCCAAGAGAAATATTTAAAGGATCAAATTCCCAGGTATTCAGCCTCTCTCAGCCTTGGTTCACTATCCACAGTCGAGCTGTCTAAAAAAATTAACTTGATCCTTAGGGACATGAGCCTCTATGTGTCAGAATCAGACACAAACATGTCAGCTCATCTTCCCTTCCAAAACTTCCAGCCTTCTCCCTCGCATCTCTCTTTCCTAGTCCTTGATGGATCAAGGATTTAAATAGGTGCATGGCCATTTATCAAGGCGTTCACCCTTCACTATTGCCCTAGTGTCACAATAGAAATTTAACAAAAATAGAATAGGATGGTTAAAAAGCCTTCACAATACTAGAAATAAACCAATAATAACTTCTACAACTGAAAGGAGACATTTGCTAATTATCGTCTGTGCACAATGTTGTTTCTCTTCTCTCAAAGGCGAGTTGTAAAAATTACACCAGGAAGCAAGTTAATAAGAGAACAAAAATGATTTCCACTTCTGAAGGATATCTTCAGAAAGGTACAAAAAGGCTTGGCCTCTATTGAAACGGAAACAGAAAAGCATAAGCAAGAGGCAGAGATGAAGGTGAGCACTGACAGGGTTATTTCTGAACATGAAAGCTGAAAATGGAGAGTAAAGCAAACCCTGACGCATCTTACCCCGCAGAAAACTTAAAAGTCACAAACCAAACAAAGCGCACGGAGCACGCCGGGAACATGGCTGGCAGAAGACACCATGTAGAATGACTAATAGGACTGTCACAGTAAACAACTCTAATAAATCAACACAGAGAAATGCCATGGGAAAAAGATGTTCAAATAATGACACAAAATGCGATTCCTAGTAAACACAAAGTAACTGTTAATAATGAAAGAGTGGCAGCTTATTGTCCCAAGAGACATTCTTTGCATGTTCACTCAGTCAGATGGAAATGACCGTGTCACCCAGGGCGAGAGCAAAGGATCTTCCCACAGGATCCCACAAGCATCCTGACCACATTCAATCATCCCAGACTCATAGAAGATAACTTTGTCATTTAAAACAAAATTCCTGTTACTCTTGAATTTCAAGGTAATTTGTCCTTGTGGAATAAGCCGTTCTCATCAGTGTATATATGTCAAGAGTTCATTAGAAATATTTTTTAAAAGCTACACTTTCCATAGTCAGAGAAGCTTACCCATAATTATAAAATGCTTTTACTATCTGCTAAAGTTTGTGTTCCTGAGTCATATAAGAATCGTATCCATCTTGTAATTGTGAAAGTAGAATAAAAGTGATCAGAATCATGTCACATTAAAATCACAAACTATTGTATCACAAAGAGATTTGATGCCGAGAGGAGATACACAAATATGGACTCAAAAGCCATTTCTCCTATTCTTGACATTCCCTGGTATCCGATAATTCACTGTCTGAGGTTGAGGTCACACAGCGCTCCCTCCATGCTGGCACATGCTGTGATTTATCATTATTGTTCAAGTCTTGTCTGGGCAGCCATGTTCATGGCGTTAACTTCTCCAATTGGCCAGCTAAAGCCAAGTAGTCAACAGTGAGATCATATACATGCAGTAGACATCACACAGAATGAGAAGGGTGCATTTATGCATTAATGAAATATACGTAAATACACAGGTGTGGTGGTTTGGATGAGAATATTTGCATGCTTAATCCCAGCTGGTGAACAGCCTGAGAAGATTAGGAGATGTGACCTTGTAGGAGGAGGCGGATCACTGGGGGAGGGTTCTGAGGTATCAAAGACCCAAGCCAGGCCCAGTGTCTGACTGCCTGCTGCCTGCAGATCAGTAAAGTTCTCAGCTACCTGTGTGTGTGTGTGTGTGTGTGTGTGTGTGTGTGTGTGTGTGTGTGTGTCTGAACAANTGTGTGTGTGTGTGTGTGTGTGTGTGTGTGTGTGTGTGTGTGTGTGTGTCTGAACAACTTGAAAATGGGAGCTATAGATTTGAGAAAAAGCAAGGGTTTGAGGGATAGTTTTACATCAACTTGGCATAAGCTAAAGTCAGTTGCGAGGAGGGAACTTCAGTTAGGAAAATGCCTCCTTAAGCTCAGGAGGTCAGCCTGTACACAGCCTGCAGGGCATCTTCATAGTTAAAGATCGATATGGAGGGGCCAGGGGCAGGCAGCCCATTGGGCGTGGTGCTGTCCTTGGGATAATGGTCCAGGGTTCAATAAAAAAGGCCTGGGCAAGCCAGTAAGCAGCACCCTTCCATGACCTCTGCATCAGCTCCTACCTCCAGGTTCCTGCCTTGTTTGAGTTCTTGTCCTGACTTTCTTTGATGAGAGATATGGAAGCATAAGCCAAATAAACCCTTTCCTCCCCAACTCGCTTTGGTCCTGGTGTCCATCACAACCTAGCTAAGTCAAAGGAAGACACATGGGAAGGTGGGAGGTAATGGTGGGGGGGTGATGGTAATTGTATTATAACTTAAAATTTTTTAAACTTGTATTTAAAGAAATTGTTTCTGGGGATCAATTATAGGTGATTAATTGAGTCTTAAGTATCTCTTAATTTTTGTTATACTTACAATGAATTTACATAACCATCATAATCAGGCTATACATTTCAAAATAAAATTCACTAGTTTAAAAAAGAACATCAGTTCATAGTAATATATTCAACTATGCAGAAAAAATATGAACAAGTGATATAAACAAGCTATAGGCTACTGTATTGTTTGTCCTACAGTAACAGGTGTGAGATCCTCTTGCTTCCAGAGACATTTAGCACAGCTCAACTGCACCTAATACAGAAGCTTAAGAATGTATTGGAAATTTCTTTATTTTTATTAAATATATTCTTTATTTACATTTCGAAATATGTCCCCTTTCCTGGTTCCCCTCTCCCCCAAAAATCCCATAAGCCATCTCCCCTCCCCCTGTTCCCCAATCAACCCTCCCCCACTTCCCTGTCCTGGTATTCCCCTACACTACTGCATCAAGTCTCGCCAGGACCCAGGGCCTCTCCTCTCTTTGCTGTCTAATGAGACCATCCTCTGCTGCCGATGTGTCTGGAGCCATGGGTAACTCCATGTGTACTCTTTGATTGATGGTTTTGTCCCTGGGAGCTCTGGGAGTACTGGGTGGCTCATATTGTTCAGCCTGTGGGGCTGCAAACCCCTTCAGCTCCTTGGGTCTTTTCTCTAGCTCCCCCATTGGGGACCTTGCACTCAGTATCCCCCTCTGTATTTGGTATTGGAACTTTCTAATTACAGGGTAAATGGCTCTGTACCCTTTGAAGGTACCTGTAGAAGACCCGTACCCTTAATCTCCGTCTCTCTCCCCAAATCACCTAAACTGCCACACGTCCATAGCAAGAACTACCTTAGATACTCAACTATTCAAGAGCTCTGTGAAGTTCACAGTAATGACCACAACCAACACAGTGGCTCATCCAGAATACATCTGAGACAATTAAATGAAATTTACAGTTGCACTACTCAAGTTTGGGAAATTGAAGACCAGGTATCTTTGAAGTCTGATGAAAGGAGTCATCTCTACCCAAAGCAGTCAGGTGTCTGACTTCTGAAATGATCACTGGGAAAAAAAAAAAAAAAAAGAAAGAAAGAAAGAAAAAAGAAAAAGAAAAAAAAAAAAGGAAAAGAAAACGCTCTTGATCATTCTCTTCCACTAGATGGCAGAGTTGAGACGCTGTAGGAGACAAATCAGGACTTCCTGAGCTTTAAGCAAGAGAAAAACCAAACCCGGGAGAAGGTGAAATGATGTTTTAAAATGCTAAAATAAGAAAATATAAACAAGCAGAGGGAAAATATTTAGAAATCGCAGCTGGGACTGATAATGGAAACTACTGCCTTTGCTCTCCCGTCTGTGCTGAGTGGATTTTCCGTGTGGCGCTCACTGCCTTCCCTGTGCTGTGTTTCTTTGTTCAGTCAGCCAGCCCGCCTCAGTGAGCGAGCCAGATTCAGCTTGATCTTGCCAGGGTCACCACTCTGGTGTCAGCATCCGCCTTGCTCAGCGGCGGATGAGCAGCTTGCTCACACAGGCCTTGGGATCATGGTCTGTGTGAGACCTTTTGATGCCTGAAGTGCATGGGAAAGAGAGGGTAAACAAAGGCAAGACAAGGGTTTGCCACCGAGAGGCCAGACTCTGCATACCTCTTTCTAGTTTCTCTCCCTCCACGACATCCCTTTGTGCTAACAGAAGGATTCTTCTCATTCTAGCAAACGCAATGCTTTGAATCAGAATGAGGCCATCTAAGAACACCTAGAGTTGAAACCAGGTCACGGATTGCGGTCAACTGCTGTAAAAGCTGGCAGGAGAGTGCCCTTTGCAGAGACTCACAACCTCACTACTGAGGAACACTGTCTCCCCAGGACTGAGAGAACAGGCCACAGCACGGCCACCTGTCAAGAGGCTGTCGGCCAGAAGGTTACTGCCAGGTACAGCCTCCGTGATTTTCATCATGGGACTCTTCCCTTTGCCAGCGCTGGCTTTGGAATCAAGTCTCTGGTTATTTCAGAACACTTCGTAAGAACCCAGCAGCCCTAAACCATCAGTGCAAGCCGAGACAACAGGCTGTCCCTGCCTTTCTGGTAATGGTTGTTTCTGCTCTCGCTCGGGTCATCATTAACCCGGGATTCTGGCAGAAGCCACCTAAGGATATCCATTGGTTACATCAAGGACAGTTGTTATTCGTTCCTACAAACCACTGTAATTCTTTTATTACTCTCGTCGATGATTCCTCTAGCACAGTGTGTGTGTGCCCATAGTTTTATTAGTAAGTCAGAGACATGCCAGGACGTGGGTACTCCGTGCTAACCGCCTTATCATGAAGACTCATCATGAATGTCACAACGAATTATGGGACACGTGAAGTTTTAACTCAAGCACATAGTCTGACGGTTCAAAAAGGCCTTTAGAAGTCGTTACTGTCAAAATGTTCAAAAGAAAACATTGTCGCTGAAAATAAGTATTCTCTTTAACATCCAAGTTATCGATTAATGTTATACTCAATGTGAACCTGAATGTTTACTCCTCAAGAATTTCTGTTTATTGCATTTTTAAGTTGACCTAAAATAAACCGCTGTAAAATAAATCTGTGCTATGATACGTAGCCACTAGAGCAGAGGAGTCTATATAGTAGCCACATCAGTGGGAGGGGCAAACTCTGAATTATAAACACTGATGAAAAAATATGTTTGCAGGAGACAGGGCCTCTCTCTCTCTCTCTCTCTCTCTCTCTCTCTCTCTCTCTCTCTCTCTCTCTTCATTGTTTTTCAAGACAAAGTTTTTCTGTATAGTTCTGGCTGTCCTCAAATTCAATCTGTAACCCAGGCTGGCCTTGAACTAGGATATCTGCCTACCTCTGCCTCCTGAAGGTTAAGACTAAAGGCAAAATTAAAGGAAAAGGTTCTAATTTTCACAGCAACAACATTTAAAACCACCCAGAGTCATTCATGTCTGTAATCTCAGACAGGACTATGACAGTCCTCAGGCAGGATTATGAATTCAAGGGTAGCCCAAGTTACTGGGTGAAACCATGCCTCAAACAAACAAACCATGCCAAAACAAAATGAAACAAAACAAAACTTTGCAAAGGACACAGTTTTTGAAGTGTTGCAAACATGGAACTAAAATACAAGTAATAGGTTGAACCAAACTATTCCCATTATGAACAAAAGAGGAAAATCAGAATCTTCACATATATAAGCACTACAAATTACCCAACAGAAGTTGTAAAAGAATATACATAGCGATTGTCAGAGAGAAGAGAGCACAGTGGTGCCTCCGCGCCTCACTTGAATAGCAAGAGTTGGTGTGCCAAGGCTGAGACAGGCACCACAGAGAAGGGAGCCAGCCGTGTGGGGGAAGACAGGTTCATATTTCCATCTCACTCTTCTGGGTTCTCTTTCACAGTTGACTTCAGTTGTGTCTTCAGTTTTTATTTACAATTACTCCAACTTCTGTATATGAGTTGCCATTTTTTAAAAGCAGTGAACTCCTGAAATGTCTAGATTTCTCCACGTTATTTTACAGAGTAGGCTATAAACTCTGCTCACGTTATAATCCAATGCCCGGTAGAAGAACAGGACGACGCTGACAGAAGAGAATAAACAACTCTATGGGGGAAACATGAATTCACGATATTGTGCACACAAAACAGACAAATGGAATTGGTGTGGACTTAGCTCTGTGTCGGAAAGTTGGTGGAAAGATTAAACAGTGTGTTGATACCATAAGAATGCTCAGATAATTGTTCTGATTGTAAAAAAGACCAATCAGGTTTCACTCAAATCTCCGTAGAGCATGTCAATACTGTGCTTGGCCACCAGAGGGAAGCATAGCCTCAGTTTTGATAAGTACCGCTGGGGTTTGTTTCCATTTTAATTCTTAATTTCCTTTCTGTGTCTCTGTGTCTCTGTGTCTCTGTCTCTGTCTCTCTCTTTCTCTCTCATCTGCTTCATGCCTACAGCTGCGAAGTACACACACATTTCATTTGTTCTAGGAACAGTGATGTGAGATAATGCACTCCTCCCCTCTGTAGACACGCGTGACGTTTATGTGGACACATGGTGCCCTTTTGCAGGAACGCTACCCTGACACGGCATTAGGTGTTGGTAGAGATGAGGCAGCTCACTCTACACAAGCTGAATGCATCTCCTTCCTACGGGACTGCAAGCAATCACCATCCTCTCTTCTGTGAGTTGACACTCCCTGAGACTGACTGTGACGCTTACTAATCATATAAAAATGCAAAGGGCAAGACATTCAGATTTCTGCCTTAATAAACATTTCTACAGTTTCTCCTGGAACTTGCTCTGAAGCCAACTACTACTGTGAACATTTTGATCTTTCCTAAGCACCACAAAGAAATGAGGCTCTATGTGCCCTATGCAAATTGCGTTAAATGGGGAGTGTTAAAAACATGAAGACTCGCTTTTATTATTTTTTTAAAATTTAATGCGCAAAAAGAAACCCAATACAACACTGCAGTGGATATATTCTCTGATTTGTTAGAAATTGTTTTCCCCCCTACACATTGTGATTTAAAAGAAAAAAAGGTCCTTTAAATTCCATAGGCTACCAGCACATTTTGTAATTTAGGTAATTATGACTTAATGGAACATCAAAGAACATACAAGGAAAAAATCCGCAGGCTTCCTTTATCCTCATTAAGTATGAAACAGATTGGTCCTGTGGGGTTTTGCTTTTGTTTTAAATTCCCCGAAGCTTGGGCTGTTTCCCCCGAGCGAATTCCTCACCAATGCGTATCACCCTCAGCATCGAAGCCTTCCCATCACAGCATTGGCATCCACTAAACGATAATAACCCGAGAACTCGGTGTGCAGAAAAGCAATCTAAAGGGCTGAAGAATGAATTACTTGTTCTACAGATAATTGTGTCTCTGCACAAAAGAAACAAGGGAAGGAGGGCTGCTCTCTTTTGATAACAAATAATAGAGGCCCTCCCTTATTTTCTCCTGCGCGGGGCTCCAGGAATGAAGATGGAAATTTCGAGCACGGCACCCTCGTCCTTTCGCACCATGATTCTGTGAAAGGCCTGCCATTTAGGAAACCCCGTCTCTATTTCCGTGGAGATGAAGCAGGAAGGTCAGGCTGAGCTTTAAACACGGTATYTCTCCGCTGGGGAAAGCAGCCTTCCCCTCCCCTCAGGTAGGGACCTTTAATTTAGCTGCTGTTTTTAAGGAATCCTGAAGCCACATCAGGGCCTGACAGTGGCYGCTGTTCACTTAATCCCGGAAGCCCAGAGCGGGGACCCTGATGTTGTCATTGACAATTTACTCTTGCTGTATTTTTCTGCTAAACTGAGGAGGATTTTGTCACCGGTGCGCTATCAAAAATACATGAAGGACTTGCCCTTATTAAGAGATGCCATGTCAGTTGAGTTCACATTTAGACGGTCACCCTAGCAACCAACGGCCCCCATCTCTCACAGGAAACAAGTAGAAGAGGAGAACTCTTAAGTCACCGAGTTCTGTGAATTAGGCAGAACTCAGCCCGGGGACAATGAATGGCGCTGTCACTCCACTGCATTCAAAGGCTGTCAGCTCCTCGACATCTCATCCCTCACTCTGCCCTCCAGAATCCCCCACTGCTCAGGACACCCCTGCACTGCTGTGGCAATCTCTGCCCCTTTTGTTTCATTCAGAGACAATCCTTTTGCTCTTCCAGTATAGTCTGGTATTGTACCATATGCTTTGAAGAGACCYAGGTGTCACAGAGTGAAAGCCAATCACTAATATGGTACTGGCCGTGCACCTATCAGTACTACATATAGATACYGTAAAKTATTCCACGTTAAGTGATAATAGCTGATTGCTTCTTGCMTTGTGATAAGTCCAGCAGTTCTTGGGCTCCCTCTCCTCAAAGATTTGACACTTGGTGTGCCAGGAAAGTTTCCTTCTGCAGGGCCAGAGACTCCCAGATCC
>BDUI01012236.1:17076-44913 GCA_002335545.1 Apodemus speciosus
GTTTCCCTGGGAGGGAAAGGCCCTGGGGTTTTACTCCTCTGAGCTGTACCTGGACTGGCCTTCTGAAGTCACATGCCATGCTGATGTGCCAATTCAGCTATGCGCACTGTGAGCAAGCTGTACTGCTCTAGCTGAGACCTACCAATGTGAAATGGGGGCGGGGATCTATCTCTGAGGGTTCTGCACACATGAATGCTGAATCATTGTGAGTCTCCAGTGTCACCTCCCTACCCCTAAGACCTCGGGCTAAAGGAGATGACTCTCAAGATGCCCAGCACCCTCTGTCTGTCTGTCTGTCTATCTATTTATCTATCTATCTATCTATCTATCTATCTATCTATCTCTATCTATCTATCTATTTTTTATCTCTGTGTGTCTCTGTCTCTCTCTGTCTCTATCTGTATGTGTGTCTCTCTCTATTTCTCTCTCTTTGAGTGTGTGTGTGTGTGTGTGTGTGTGTGTGTGTGTGTGTGTGTGTGTGTGTGACTACAGTAAGTATTCGGAAGACAGCAGGGAGGAAGCTAGCCACGATCACTACTTTGTGAAGCTCACAAAGTCTGGGAATTAGGAAGAACCAATCCATGGAATTTGACTCCAGCTATAGGTCCACTTTTAACCTTCTGTATGGTCCTCAACAAAATACTGAATACCTTTGGGCCTTGGTTTCTTCAGCTGTAAATTTAATGCACTAGATTTGAAGCTCACAGTTGTCAGTCCCAACTCTGGCCTTCTGTGGCTCCAAGGAGGAAAACTTCTGGGAGCTGCGGTGTGGAGAGCTGAGAGTGACCACCCAGAACAGTAGGTGGGGAGCACACAGGTCCCTGAAGTTGTGWCCTGGGTTTTGTGTGGATTGGATGGTRGAAGTCACAGAAGTCATTGGCAGTGGAATGAACCACTGGTCAAAGAATGGACCAGTCCCATCCAGGAACAGACTAAGGTCTCCCTGCCCAAGCTACCTGCACAAGTCTCCTGGAAGGAAGGTCACACTCTAAAACCCCATCGTGTTCTTTTCTGAAGGAACAAAACTGTCCTTGATCAGCTGAGTTCTGTGGAAGCAGAAGATAGGTAGCAAAAAGAATACAACACAAAACAAAAAACAAGAAAGCAAAAGCAACCAAACAAAAAATAAGCACTGGTTGGATTGGGATGTAGGAGAACTACGATTCTTCCTCTTCCTCCTCCTCCTCCTTCTCCTCCTCCTCCTTTTTCCTGTTTCCTGTTTCTCTAGCTTTTGGAAGGATGGTGTTGTTGCTTTTGAAATGCAAATAGTTCGGTTCTTTATGGAAAGTCACCTAGTCCAATCCTCCTGTCAGGTAGGAAGCCTCCCCTCCCACAACCATTTCCATGGCTTCCAACCGGTTCTAAGTGGCTCACCCAGGCTGACAAGTGGGTGGTGGGAGAGAGGGTGGGTCCCTGCTGATGCTATAACCTGTATATGTACAGTGCCAAAGGCACGGTGCCCAGCCCAGATGAGAAGAACTGGCTGGCAAGACATCTCACTCCATCTGTGAAACAGCAAGAACAGGTCTTGTGTTAATTGGCAGTAAGTGGCCCGGCAGGACCAGGACCTGAGTCTGAGTCTTGACAGAGCTGATAAAAAAGGAATTCAGAATGAGAGAAAGAGCTACGCTTTCAATGACATGATCTGATGAAGTCCCTGCCTCGGACTATGGACCACAGACACATGCATGCACACAAACACACAGGCACACACATACAGAGACATACACACAAAGACAAACAGATACACATGCATGCGTACAGACACACATACACAGAGAAGACAGAAACACAGAGATAGACAGGCAGATGCATGCGCACGCACGCGTGCGTGCACACACGCGCGCACACACACACACACACACACACACACACACACACACACACACACCTGAAAATCAGGAGCCTGCTGCTTTTCCTGGTCAAGCTTCCTACCAATTGATCAATCGCTGGCACACAGGGATCCTGGGGCTTTCTGCTGGACCATCCCCCTGCCTCTGAGCCCCCACTGGTGTCCGTCTCAGGCTTTCCTCTCATCTCCCCATCCGCAACGCCCTCCATGTACCATCCCTTCCCACGGCTTCACTTTCCTTCCCACTGAGAACGGTCTCTCTGTCCACGAGTGAGCGTGGGCTGGCAAAGTCAGTATCCTTGCATAAAAGCCTCACTGAGCCTCTGAGAGGCTTGGAACCCAGACAGAATGGAATCGCTCCCTATTTTCTTTATAACTGAGAAAACACACACAAACACAAGAGCATATTTATTGCGATAATTCTATCCCAAAGTTTTTAAGAAGAAGAAGAAATAAAATTAGTCTTGCTGCCCACTCCACACCAGCCCCCTCCTTTTCATTCCTTCACATTTCCTGGTCTAAGCCAGGGAGAAAAACAGAGCCAGCCCAAGCCCCACAGAGCACCATTACATCCCAGACAATGTTCAGCTTGTTCAGAGAGCGAGGGAAGAAACACAACTCCGAAACATACACAAGACTTCCAAGAGAAGGGTGCTCTGAGGGAGGAACAGGCTAGCTTTGTGTCTGGGTCTTGGGGAAAGGTCCCTCTGCAAACACACCTCAGGATGATCTTCCTTGACCCTCCAGGAAACCATTTCCTAGCCCTGACTGGTCGACTGATCTTGAACAAGAACCCCTCTCCAACTCTCTGGCTCCTCAAAGTGCCAGACCCAGGGGCCCCAGAAATTTATTTTTTAAAGTTAGTATTTAAGTCAGAAAATCCCTAAGGAGAAGCAAGGGGCCATTTCTCAGAACTGTGGAACTTTCCAGACTTCCTACAGCATGGGGGTGGTGTGCCTCTTCCCCTCAGCCACACAGACAGGCCCTTCATTTCTCAGGCATGGGTCGAGGGATGGATGGCCAAAAATGCCAAGCTCCAGAGACAGGAAAGGGCCACCTTGTCTTGGGCCCAGACTGTCCTCCCCAGGCACCCCTGAGTGGGAATGTCAGTGTCTCCTCTCTTGATCAAGATCTCCAATCTTGAAGATCCTAAGGGTGCTGCACCCTCATCCCTGCGCTGACCCAGCCCAGCCTATGGTGACTAAGCAGAGAGCGACACCTGCTGGACTGTCAAACTCCGACAGAGCTGAGGTTGAGGTGTGGAGGCCAGGGGTCCCGTCTCCATGAAGGATGCTCTCTGTGGCTGCACGGCCCATCTGCCCTTTACCGCTGCCCCATCCCCAAGGCTTCCTTTCTTCTTCTTAAACCAAAAGAAAACGCTGTTGCCTCTGACTGTGGGGCAAGACGTCACACAGTACAGAGACGTCACACAGTACAGGTCTCAGAAGGTGTGTGCGTGACATGGTTGTGTACCCTCCAGGGCAGTGGTGCCATGAGGTCCGGACTGTTTCTACATGCAGCTGGCCAAAGGCCACTGCCCCAGACGATAGCTTGATAAATTCAGTTATGCTTGCTGGCTGGAGTTGGGGGTCCCTATGGCTCAGGGGAGAGTTTTGGGTGCTGGTTGCAACAGATCTGTGTGCATAAATGGCCACTGGCCAGCTGATGACAGTCAGGAAAGCTTGATTCTAATTCACGTAGCCATAAGAAGGCCACAGGAGTCCTAGGTTCTCACCGCTTGGTATTAGTTGTTCATCTCACAGCGTGATCAAGAGACATCTTCCTGATTCTAGCCAGGGCCTTGAATCCTGCCTAAAACTTCAATGCATGATCCTCACTAAAATATTCATCCTGAATTTGAAGTGGGTGTGTCATCCCCACATTCTGTCAGAGAAGCTATATTGTTTGTCATTTCTCTGCATCTGAAGGGTCGTATTAGGGTTCTTTAAGGAAACAACTCTCCCTTCTTCCCTTTCTCCCCTCACCTCCTTCTCTCTCTCCCCCCTTTTCTCCCTCTCTCCCTCCCCTCTTTCCCCATCTCTTCCTCTACCAATCTTCATTCCTCCCTCCCCCCTCCCTTCTCTCTCTCCCTCCCTCGTGTCATTAGTGTGCTTGAGCATATCTTAAGTGGTTCAACCACTCAGCACAGCTGTTACTACGTGTGCACACGTGCACACATGTGTGCACTGCGTATGTGTGAATCACTAGGTATCAAGCATGCTAAGAAAACACTTGAGYACTGATGCAATTAAGATGCACTGTAAATGCTAAGGATCTGGAGCTGCTTAGTGAGTCCATGGTGGACTCTTTCAATTATAATGTTTCTAATAAGAGTAATGCATGCTAAAAATAATGACACAAAGTGTAGTGTGAGAAATACATCCTAACTCCCATTTATTGTCATTACCAAGTCTCATGCACCATATAAGTAATTATGTTCCCCATACTTTCATATGATCGGCATGCAGTAGATTGGTTTGTACCGTCGCCATTGCAGACAGGTGAGAAATATGTTGTACTGGGACAGTACAGTGTCTCTAGGCAACGGGGAGATTTCCGCCTCCCCTATATATAATCTTATTGTTCTGTGTGTGCTCTGCCATTGGCCAATCATTTCATTTCAGCAGAGAACATCCCCTTCCATGACTCTGTGTCTGTGTGTGTCAGAGGGAGCTGAAGAGAATTAAGACAATACAAATGGAGGCTGTGCCCATCTCTCCGCCCCCCCCCACCCCAGCTGCAGAGACTCACAGGAGGCCAGGGCAGCTGGTGGCACGTCTTCAGTTTGACACTCCACATGTTCACACCCCAGACAAAGCTGGTGCTTCAGGTCAAGTCCAAAGGGAAAAGAAAATCAGCTGGAAGGCCATCGGGGAAGATGTCTCTCTTCCTCTAGAGAGGGTCCATGTTTGTTCAAGCCTTCCAGTGGTTGGCTGTGACCCGCCCACACTGCGGAGGGGAGGCCATCTAGGTCTACAGATTCCGGTGTTTATGTAAAACCCCTCACAGATACATGCAGAACAGTGTGGAAACCTGAGCATCTGTGGTCCGCCTGGCACATATTAGCTATCACTGGAATTCATTAGGACGAGGCTCCGCGGGTAGAATATGGGAGGACCAATGTATCAACTGTCTTGGAATTAAGCTAAGAAAGGTTGAAGGTTTCTGAGGAAAGGATTTCTCAGTGAAAACTGTCCACACCATGGCAACCTCCCGCTGTACAGTGTGATTTCAGAGCCTTGGGCATGAATGTTATTACAGTATCTCTTCCTTAACTATCCTGTGCCTTAACTGTCCCAATAACACCTCTTCTATCTCTTCCAGCTGAACTATGACCACTTCACTCTTGGTCTTTGTGGCTCTGAGGGTCATCGCTGCAGTGATCTCAGAAGAAGTTCCAGGTGAGAACAACTCCATGCACGGTTCCTTTATTCAGTAGAGTGCCGAGTACAGGTACAACACAGGGCCTGCTGCCCCCTCTTTTGGCCTTTTCTTGGCCCTTTCTAGAAGGGCCTTTTCTAGTAGTAGGAATGAACACAGGCACACATACATGCACACGCACTCGCACGTGCGCGCGCGCGCGCACACACACACACACACACACACACACACACACACAACCTGTTACAAATGCACCCCCTCCTAGATGCTCTCAGCAAGGAGAGTTGCTCAGCCTCCTTCACAAAACCCTCGGGGACCCCATTCAGAACCACTGCACAGTGTGAATGGGGTAGAGAGAAGATATGGGGAGCCAGAGAGGGAGCATGGGTGGGACCCCCAAAGAGGAGAAAAGAACCTGAGGAACAACAGTGAAAAGACTGGTTTTCCTCTAGAAGAGAGGGCACAGCCCTGGGGTGAGCTCCCCACTTAAGGGGCGGGTGAAGAACTTTGCACATGGTGTGGGGATCTGGGATTCAAGGGCTGAACACATCTGTGAGACCTCCCAAACAGGGCAGGGGGATAAGAGGGGGCTTGCTCATGGTGGTGGTGGGGTAACAAGAGCAGGCTTGGGCAGCCTTCTTTCCCCCAATACACTGTATGCCAATGCAAAAAAAAAAAAAAAAAAACTCCAGGACTTCAGGGTCATGGAAAAAATTTCCATGGTCAAATGGCAGGACACACAGTATTTTATTCACTCGCATACTGGCCTGATTCACAGCTTCTGAATATGTAGATGTGGTTATCTGGACCTCCAATGGTGCTCAGAGACCCATGAATATCCAGACCCTAGCCATCACCTGGGCAGATATGTCCACATCAGCAAAACAGTCCGCTAGGGCTGGCCGAGAGCTTCAACAGCCACCAAGCTGGACCCAACAGTGGCCTCTGGCTATCCCCTGAGACCACCACTACAGAGCCAGGCTGTGGCCAGTGGCGTCAGGGCTGGGCAGCAGATGGAGGTGTTTGTGGAGAGATGGTGGAATCTGTCCAGACATCAAAAGGTCCAGGCTGGACTCCAGACATTCCTGGCTCCCCTATTCTTACCACCCACAACTATCTGAAACATTTTTACTTCAACCTGTAGAATCCCTTGAAAGGAAGGGTTCTAAAAATTTAAGACCTGCCATGAAAGGCGCTGTGTGGCAGGCTGTTTCTCTCCCATTCCAAGAGAATTCAGGAAACACTATGTCTTCTCTACTGACACACTCCATAGTTTTTATGTTGTCTAGTCTTACCCATTCCCATATTTCCAGATCTGACTCTACAGGCCAAAAAAAAAAAAAAAAAAAAAAAAAAAAAAAAAAGTCTGACCTCCTGTTCTCCGCAGTCTTCTTGCCCTTTACTTCAAAAGCCTTGCCCTTCTACAAGGTCCAGCTAAAACCAAAACAGACCTCCCAGAATGGGATCTGTCTGTCTTTGAAGTTCTATGCCTCAAATTTAAAGGCTGTGGAGAGTTTTGTAATTCTAATAATTATTACACCCAACGTGTAGGACAGTCTCTGTCTCTATGAGAAAATGTCTCAGGAAAACAGCTTATCTGTGGCAAGGCAGAAATGCCATGCATGGAGGTACAGTGGCGGGGAGAGGTTTACCTCATGGTAGCCTGGAAACAGGGAGGGAGAGAGGAGGAGAGAGGGGAAGGGCGGCGACAAAGAGACAGAGACAGAAAAAGACAGAGAGGCAAAGAGAGACAGAAAGAAACTGAATGACAGAGACAGAGACAGAGAGAGACAGAGGAGACAGGGAGGCAGGGAGACTGGGGGAGGGGCTGTGAACAAGCTATCCCTTTCAAAGCTGCACCTGCAGTGACTTATCTCCCTCCAGTGAGGCAGCACATCCCAATCCAGTTACCTCTCATAACACCGCCATACCTTCCACGCATGAGCCTTTTGTGTTGAACTCATCATATTCAAAATAAATACCCCAATATATTTCTCTGAAGTCTCTGAATCCAGCATGTCACTACTCTAAGAATAGGGTCTTGTTTATCTATGGCTTGGCATCCCCTCTAGGTGTCCAAGGTCTGAGATCTCTGTCATGCTCTTCTGAAATTCTTTTTTGGCTCTGGATTTTGTCTTGGGGGAGGGGACCAGAGGTCTTCAGAGATGCCGATCTGGAGAGGGTGTTTGAGGCTCCCTGGGAATCCCCAGGTTCCCACATGGTGGGCTGCGTGTGGGCCTCCTGGATGGCCGCATTTCTAGGCCTGGGGGAGGGAGGCAGAGACTGGTGGTCTCTACAACTCCTAACAGGTTTGTCTGTGCTCCCACCCTCCCCACAGACCATGACAACTCGCTGAGTGTGAGCATCCCGCAGCCCTCCCCACTGAAGGTCCTCCTAGGGACTTCGCTCACCATCCCCTGCTACTTCATTGACCCCATGCATCCGGTGACCACTGCCCCCTCCACTGCCCCCCTCGCCCCAAGAATCAAGTGGAGCCGTGTTTCCAAGGAAAAAGAGGTGGTACTGCTGGTGGCCACCGAAGGACAGGTTCGAGTCAACAGCATCTACCAAGACAAGGTCTCACTACCCAACTATCCAGCCATCCCCAGCGATGCCACCCTGGAAATCCAGAACCTTCGCTCCAACGACTCCGGGATCTATCGGTGTGAAGTGATGCACGGCATTGAGGACAGCGAAGCCACCCTGGAGGTCATAGTAAAAGGTGAAGGGCCACCCACTGGGACGCCATGTTGCCTGTAGAAAGAACTAGAATGATGTCCTCGGCAGTGTGGACCTTGGTGACTCGCTCTCCCATGGAGTCCCTCTGCACATCCATTTTCTCCTCATGGCCCCCTAATGTGGGACTGACTGACTGGCAAACACTGCTTTCTGGGGGATTGGGACTCTAGGAGTGGGGCACATAAATGCATCCTGGTTTCAGCAGCTTGCTTGCCAACAATCTTTCCCTCTATGGATATATCAGTGTCTCTTGCTGCTGCGATCCAACACCTGACAGGAGTCCATGTGAGGGAGGAAGGCGTTGCCCTGGCTCACAGTTTGAGGGGATACAGTCTACCATGGTGGGCGCAGGATGACAGTAGTCATGTGAGGCAGCTGATCACACTCCACTGACAGTCGGGAGGCAGAGACGAATCTGAGGCTCACCCTGGTCACTTTCTCATTTTCTTCTTCTTCTCCTTCTCCCCCTCATCCTCCTCATCMTCCTCCTCCTCCTCCTTCTTCTCCTTCTCCTCCTCCTCCTCATGCTCCTTCTTCTCCTTCTTCTTCCCCTCCTCCTTCTTCTCCACTCTGGGACCCCAGACATGGGACGGTACCACCTACCATTAGGGTGGGTCTTCCCTCTTCAGTTAAACCTTCACAGACATACCCAGAGGTGTGTGTCTCCTACCTACAGCGGGCCTTGTAAGTGTGCCCATTTTGTACCTAAGCAAATGAGTTAAATGGCATGTCTGCCGTGACCCTAGAAATGAGCATCTTCCCTGCCCCCTCCTCCTCACCCCTTATTCTC
Source organism: Apodemus speciosus (assembly GCA_002335545.1). Taxonomy (NCBI): domain Eukaryota; kingdom Metazoa; phylum Chordata; class Mammalia; order Rodentia; family Muridae; genus Apodemus; species Apodemus speciosus. The sequence continues at coordinate 25,839 of BDUI01012236.1, forward strand.
CACTTCAGGGGCCAAAGAAATGACTAAAGATTCACTTCCTGGTCTCTCTTGTCTCTAAGAGGTCTTGTTAGGATGCCCTGAGCTACTGGAGACCTGGAAGCTTCTCTGCCCATTCCCTGGATTGGGGGTGGGGTAGGGGAAGGGATCAGAGAACCCTGGAATGACAAAAGGAAAATCACCAGGAGACAGCTTTTGCCTTAGTTCCAATAGCTTTCTCATTGTCAGGATTATTTTAGATGTTTAAAAAGGAACGCCTTGCAGGGGGTGGTGAGCACCCTGTTAAGGTGGTAGGGTGGGGTGAAGAAGGGACAGGGTTCCAGCAAGAGCAAACTTCAGTCACTGAGGATCTATTGACAGATGATCTGATGGCTTCTGGGGGAGGACGTGCCAGTTTTCTTTAAGGGTACAGCCTCTGGTAGGTTGGCCATGCCCTGGTAGCTGGCCCCACAACCAGGAGTACACAGGCAGCACAAGTTGGACTCAGTGGGGGGATGGAGGGCTAGGGGTAGAGCTGGAAGGAATTAGAGAGAGAAGCTGGGGTACATATAATCAAAATATGTTTTAAGTATGTATGAAATGCTCAAATTAATAAAAAAAAAAGATGATAATAAAAATTCAAAGAAGAAAACTGTTAGCCTTGACCAGATAGTGCCCAAGCCCAAGGTTCCCAGGATCCTTGTCACCATTTCTCAAGGGCTTCAATAACCTGAACTCACACTTAACCTGCTCTCCCTCTGGTCCGTGTGTCCCACAGGTATTGTGTTCCACTACAGAGCTATTTCCACACGCTACACGCTGGACTTTGACCGAGCACAGCGGGCGTGTCTACAGAACAGCGCCATCATCGCCACCCCGGAGCAACTGCAGGCTGCCTATGAGGATGGCTTCCACCAGTGCGACGCAGGCTGGCTGGCCGACCAGACAGTCAGGTGAGACCCCGACCCCCAGAAGAAAAACTGTCAGAGTGGAGGACCTGGCCAAATGAGACAGACAAGAGGGTGAGGCAGTGTCCTGCAATGAGCTGGTTTGAACATGATCCTCTGGCCAGTCTAGGGTCCAGCCTTGTCAACATACATACTCAGTGTCCCATCCCAGGTCCCCATTATTCACTCTCCCAGGAGAAAACATTACCAGCGCCATTGTTCTGAACTCCACTACCCTCTTTGCCTGTTTTTTTGTCTTGATGTTTCTTTGCTGCTGGTTTGTTTGTCAGTTTTTTAACTTGGAGTTTTATTTATTTTTGCTTATTGCCTTTTTATTTATATTCTATTGACTGTTAATATATTATATATCATATTATAATACATATAATAATAATATATTATTTATTGTATAATATATATAAATATATTTATATTGCCTGCTTATTTATATCCCTTTTTTGTAAAGACAAGACATACATACATCAAGTGTCTAGAAACATCTTCTCTGAGTGAATCCTAAGAACCACATGGCAAAGCAGAGCAGACAGAGGCCTGCCTCAAGCATCCCAGTTCAGTGTAGCAAGCCTGTGNTCCTCCTCCTCCTCCTTCTTCTCCTTCTCCTCCTCCTCCTCATGCTCCTTCTTCTCCTTCTTCTTCCCCTCCTCCTTCTTCTCCACTCTGGGACCCCAGACATGGGACGGTACCACCTACCATTAGGGTGGGTCTTCCCTCTTCAGTTAAACCTTCACAGACATACCCAGAGGTGTGTGTCTCCTACCTACAGCGGGCCTTGTAAGTGTGCCCATTTTGTACCTAAGCAAATGAGTTAAATGGCATGTCTGCCGTGACCCTAGAAATGAGCATCTTCCCTGCCCCCTCCTCCTCACCCCTTATTCTCCACTTCAGGGGCCAAAGAAATGACTAAAGATTCACTTCCTGGTCTCTCTTGTCTCTAAGAGGTCTTGTTAGGATGCCCTGAGCTACTGGAGACCTGGAAGCTTCTCTGCCCATTCCCTGGATTGGGGGTGGGGTAGGGGAAGGGATCAGAGAACCCTGGAATGACAAAAGGAAAATCACCAGGAGACAGCTTTTGCCTTAGTTCCAATAGCTTTCTCATTGTCAGGATTATTTTAGATGTTTAAAAAGGAACGCCTTGCAGGGGGTGGTGAGCACCCTGTTAAGGTGGTAGGGTGGGGTGAAGAAGGGACAGGGTTCCAGCAAGAGCAAACTTCAGTCACTGAGGATCTATTGACAGATGATCTGATGGCTTCTGGGGGAGGACGTGCCAGTTTTCTTTAAGGGTACAGCCTCTGGTAGGTTGGCCATGCCCTGGTAGCTGGCCCCACAACCAGGAGTACACAGGCAGCACAAGTTGGACTCAGTGGGGGGATGGAGGGCTAGGGGTAGAGCTGGAAGGAATTAGAGAGAGAAGCTGGGGTACATATAATCAAAATATGTTTTAAGTATGTATGAAATGCTCAAATTAATAAAAAAAAAAGATGATAATAAAAATTCAAAGAAGAAAACTGTTAGCCTTGACCAGATAGTGCCCAAGCCCAAGGTTCCCAGGATCCTTGTCACCATTTCTCAAGGGCTTCAATAACCTGAACTCACACTTAACCTGCTCTCCCTCTGGTCCGTGTGTCCCACAGGTATTGTGTTCCACTACAGAGCTATTTCCACACGCTACACGCTGGACTTTGACCGAGCACAGCGGGCGTGTCTACAGAACAGCGCCATCATCGCCACCCCGGAGCAACTGCAGGCTGCCTATGAGGATGGCTTCCACCAGTGCGACGCAGGCTGGCTGGCCGACCAGACAGTCAGGTGAGACCCCGACCCCCAGAAGAAAAACTGTCAGAGTGGAGGACCTGGCCAAATGAGACAGACAAGAGGGTGAGGCAGTGTCCTGCAATGAGCTGGTTTGAACATGATCCTCTGGCCAGTCTAGGGTCCAGCCTTGTCAACATACATACTCAGTGTCCCATCCCAGGTCCCCATTATTCACTCTCCCAGGAGAAAACATTACCAGCGCCATTGTTCTGAACTCCACTACCCTCTTTGCCTGTTTTTTTGTCTTGATGTTTCTTTGCTGCTGGTTTGTTTGTCAGTTTTTTAACTTGGAGTTTTATTTATTTTTGCTTATTGCCTTTTTATTTATATTCTATTGACTGTTAATATATTATATATCATATTATAATACATATAATAATAATATATTATTTATTGTATAATATATATAAATATATTTATATTGCCTGCTTATTTATATCCCTTTTTTGTAAAGACAAGACATACATACATCAAGTGTCTAGAAACATCTTCTCTGAGTGAATCCTAAGAACCACATGGCAAAGCAGAGCAGACAGAGGCCTGCCTCAAGCATCCCAGTTCAGTGTAGCAAGCCTGTGAAGACAAACTGTCCACCCATGAGCATCCTAAGGCTAGGCCCAAAGCCGGCCCACAAGACCTCAGGAAGACAACTGTACACGCTAGAACAGGCTAGGGGATCTTAGGTCACAAGTCCACACAGCACTGTTACAGTTTCACCTCTGCTGTTGAGATTAAACACTGATCAAAAGCAAGCTGGGGAGGAAAAAATGTATTGCAGCTTCTTTCAGGTCATGGTCCATCGCTGAGGTAAGTGAGGGCAGAAACACTTGGAGGCAGGAACCGTGGGAGAATGCTGCTTGTGGCTCACGGCCTGGCTCACCCACAGGCTCATGCTCCAATTAGCTTTCTTACACACCCCAGGCCCATCTCTCTAGGGATGGTGTCTTCATCCATGGTAGGCTGCGCTCTCCTACATTGATCAAAGCTCAAGACCTCACAAACCTGGCCACAAGCTAATCTGAGCAATCCCTCAATTGAGACCCCTTCAGATGACTCCAGACTGTGTCAAGCTAACAGCTGGAGCTAACTGGGACGGGCACTTTCTACAAAAATTAGTAGACAAACAAAAAATAAGAAAGGCAACAGTCTAATATGGCGAGAGTCCACATATTGGTCTCAGGAAGAGCTAGCCTCAAATTTCAAACCCCGGGATTTGGAAGCTGTGTGTCTGTCAACAAATGAGTTGACATTTCTGGACCTTAGTTTAAATACAAATAGAGTCCAGCCCCTCCTTCACTTAGTGGACATAAGTCTCAAGCGGTACCAAGTAGGCACCATGGCCAAATCCAAAGCAACCCATTCTTTGTTTCTGTAAATATCATTGTGCTGAAGTCTAGCCACACACACTTGGTTACATATCTGTAGCTGCTCCACACTGCTGCAGTACAGATGATCATCACAGGGGCCTATGGTTCGCAAAACCCACAAGGTTCTGGTCTTTTACATGGAAAATGCCTTCAGGGAGAGAGTGTTTGGTACCAAGAGCGCTTGGTAGCAGAGGCAGCCAGACTCGTGAGCAGCATTGAGACTGGAGGGGCAGCTAGCATGCAGAGCAGACTTGGACAGAGGTAGTTTTGTGCCTCTGTCTCCTCCTTTGGAGGCGAAGGCTACAAGAACAGTGACTTTGGGGTCCCCTCTGTTCCTAGTGTCACACTCCAACCTTGACTTCCCAACAGATACCCCATCCACACTCCCCGGGAAGGTTGCTATGGTGACAAGGATGAGTTCCCTGGAGTGAGAACCTATGGAATCCGGGACACCAATGAGACCTATGATGTGTACTGCTTCGCTGAGGAGATGGAGGGTAAGAAGCTAGTTCCCTCCAAGATGCCTTTTCCATCGCCATCAACATGATCACATGTGGGATAGCTACACAAGGCCTTCTCCAGGCCATAGCCCTTCCTCAGTCTTCTCCTGCTATGAACAGGAATGGTCTCTTGCTGGAATCCATACTATTCACTTTGAAGGGGCTCTCAGTGGCCACAGGCATCTGTACACCATCTGATGCTATCCCCAAACCCCAAAGTCCAAAGTCCTCTGGGACTGCCCCTCTCATCCAGGATCTCAGCATCTCTGGCCAACCCATACCTGTCTTAAGGTCCGTGGTGCCATCAAAGCCATTCTCAGGTCTGGGGTGTAGCTCAGTGCAGACCCTGGCCTCTATCCCTATGTCATTCCAGGGCAGACACAACAGACACACACACACACACACACACACACACACACACNCACACACACACACACACACACACACCAGCTACCCTCTCTCCGCTTCCTGGCCCCCAGTTTGAAGTCCTACCCTGGGACATTTGTTGGGTTGTTTGAGAGAGAAAGCTGGGTTGTTTCTTTTATGAGGGTACTAATTTTGAGCATAGAGTTGCTCTGGCCTGTAGATAATGCCCCTTTCCCATCTACCTCTCTGGAAATCCCGCACACTCTCTGAAGATACTTCTCATAGCTCCCAAGCTCCTCCAGCTGGGAGAAAAGCTGGTGGTGGTATACCTCACCTTTCTTACCATGTGGCCACCTTCTAGTTCTCATCTCAGGAGCCAAAGTCTCTATTAAGCAACAAGCGTTTGTGTCCCCGTGCTTGACTAAGCCAAGACAAATACAACAGTCCTTTTGTCTGAGCTACCACTAAGCAAAGACTCTAGAAACTACCCAATAAGCGATCAGAGACGCCACCCCTTCTCAAGCACAACCTTGCTAGGTTTTAGGAAATACTGTCTAAAAGCTAGAAGACCCCCAAGTTACCCTATAACGGCCTCTTTGGGTGCTACTGACCCTAGTTTGGAAAGCAGTACTCTAAGGGTTCAAAAGGTGAAGCCTGCTTTTCTCATCAGATTTTGTATTTGGGGTGGTTTCCTAGGAATGGGTTAAAGGAAAGCTCCCCTAGTGGTGGGAGGGTGAATAGCAACCAACTGGGCTTCTGATGTCGCGATTGCTCCACCCCTTGCTCTTTGGGCAGCTTTTTTTTTTTTTTTTTTTTTTTTTTTTGGTGGAGAGGGGGAAGGGGAGCGGTCCTTGTTAGGAGATTGGTGTCATCCTACCCAAAGTTCTGAAAGGAATGGAGAGTGTGGAGTGACAGACAAGTCGTGAGATACTAACGCAGAACCAAAGATAAAAAGATGTATCTGCGAGATAAGATGTGGACCTCTCAGGGACACAGGCAGCTTGGGATGGGACTGATCACCCAATGTGATGTGTTCTTCACAGGCGAGGTCTTTTATGCCACATCCCCGGAGAAATTCACCTTCCAGGAGGCAGCTGATGAGTGCCGGAGGCTGGGGGCACGGTTGGCCACCACGGGCCAGCTCTACCTGGCCTGGCAGGGTGGTATGGACATGTGCAGCGCCGGCTGGCTGGCGGACCGCAGCGTGCGCTACCCCATCTCCAAGGCTCGGCCCAACTGCGGAGGCAACCTCCTGGGTGTAAGGACTGTGTATCTGCACGCCAACCAGACAGGCTATCCTGATCCCTCATCCCGCTACGACGCCATCTGTTACACAGGTAGGGCTGGGGCTAAAGGTGGGAAGGGGGTTCTCACCACCAAAATCAGATCCCAATAAGGTCTTGGGAAGGGAGCACTGAGTTCCTGAACCCCATATTTGATTCCTGTCTTTGGTTTTCACTGCTTCTTAATGTATAATGGAGTCACAGTGTATCCAGCTCGGTTTCATCAGATCCACACAGAACAGCATTTAAAGTCCACATGGAACCGCTGTTTTCTTGGGTTTGGATACCAGCTCTTACATACAATGACGGCTCATTTCACTTCTACAGCCCAATCTTCTCTTAGTGAAGAGGGACACTGTCTCTCCCAAAAGCCTCTCTTCTCTTTTTGATAATCTGATCACCCTTTGGAAGGATCACCCTCATGAATATTCTCTTTATTAATAACTACCTTATGTCTGCCGGCCCCTCATTTGTCCAGGACTCTGAGGCAGGCAGTTCTTCAACAACGCCTGCATCGATTGCACCAAGCACCTCTGTAAGATTCAGGCTTCCCCTTCCTCACCCATTCACACTGTCCCATGGGACGCGGAGCGGGCAAAGTAGCAGCTGGTGGGGAGGCAGACATAGGGATTGATTTTATTTGATAAGCGATGAGCTAGCTGATCAATATGCCAGGGGTAGCCCAGTGCTTCTACAAATCCAGCCAACCTCAGGCTCTTATTAATAATTTAATTGCATCTATAACTGAATAGGTGCAGAATTTGTCTTGCCAACATTACACAAACAATACACTATAACAGCTATGGAAATGGCGCATACACTCTATGAGGAATTATAAGCAACCAAAAAAATAACACTAGACTCCAGCAGTGGCCCAGAAGTTATATAAGGGAATCTAGCGTTCACAGAGTTTGGTATCTGTGGGCGGTTTGGAACCATCCTGCGGGAAGAAAAGAGCCACAGAACTCAGATACCTGAGGCCCTTGTGGTGGGCAGGGCCAGGTGCCTGCCTCCAGCCAAGTAGAAGGAAATGGGGCACATTCAGCTCTCGTCCCCTCAAAACAGCCCTGAGCTAAGCACTAAAGCCTGTCTTTGCCTCCTGTCCCAGGTGAAGACTTTGTAGACATCCCAGAAAACTTCTTCGGGATGAGTGGTGAAGATGACATCACCATCCAGACGGTGACCTGGCCAGACCTGGAGCTGCCCCTGCCCCGTAATATCACGGAGGGAGAAGCCCTGGGCAACGTGATCCTCACGGCAAAGCCCATCTTCGACCTGTCCCCCACTATCTCAGAACCTGGGGAGACCCTCACATTTGCCCCTGAAGTGGGGACCAGAGCCTTCTCTGAGGCTGAGGAGAGAACTGAAGAAGCCACCAGACCCTGGGGCTTTCCTGAGGAAGCCACGCGCGGGCCGGACTCTGCCACTGCCTTCGCCAGTGAGGACCTGGTGGTGCGAGTGACCATCTCTCCAGGGGCAGCTGAAGTCCCTGGTCAGCCCCGCTTGCCAGGGGGTAAGTAAGCTCCTGGGGGACAGGAAGGGCAATTACGTCCACCCTTTGGTCACAAATCATTAACCTCAAGTGAAGTTGCCTGTGGAAAACAGGGTATATATCAAGCAGATAAAAGTGTCACATGGTCCACCACAAAATAGACCCATTTGAAAACCATTGCTCCAGGTGACCCCGTGGCCTTGCCTGGCCTTGTCCTCTCACTGGGATAGAAAATCAACCAAGTCTAGTGAGCAGGCTGAGCGCAGCTGCTCTGAGGGAGCGGTGACCTGACAGTGCTTCAAAGTCCTAAATAACTGAGGAGGGGGAGGAGTTAAAAGGAGAAAGTGTTTTGTGATACGTGAAAATTGTGTAATGACAGTATGTTCAAATTTCAGAGCCCACAAATAGAGTTTGATTGGATCAAAGCCATGTCCGCTTGCTGAAGACTTTGTGCCTAACTTAGGACAGTTGTGACTGAGTTAAGCACTTGAACAAAATCACATGTCCCCAGAACCTGGTCTAGAGACATACACATCTGCGTCCTAGAATGGGAAGAGGGTGAGGCAGGAGAGTTGTGAGTTCAAGGCCAGTCTGGTTTATATAGCAAGATTCTATCTCAAAAAGAAGAAGGAGGAGGAGAAGGAAAAGGAAAAAAAACCCGATATAGTTATCTGGTTCTCTCTGGAAACCACTTGCAGCTCAGCGCAGGCGGCTGATGTTCCTATACCCAGGCAGGGGTGCCACTCAGCACAGAGCCTAGCTGATCCCCAAATGCAAATCTACATTCTGGTATGGGGTCTTGATGGTGTCCCCACCTGGGATGACACTGTCATCTGCCATGACTCTCATGATATCACCAAGTAGAACCTCAGGTGGCACTGCCTAGATCTGTCTCTTCTGTCTAAATGAAGGAGCTAAGCCTAGAACAGACTGCATGGGCATTCGTCTTACCTCTGTCTCTTCCCTCCCCCTCTCCTCTTTCCCACCACCAGGAGTTGTATTCCACTATCGCCCGGGCTCCACCAGATACTCTCTGACATTTGAGGAGGCACAGCAGGCTTGTATGCACACCGGGGCGGTCATTGCATCTCCTGAGCAGCTCCAGGCTGCCTATGAGGCAGGCTATGAGCAGTGTGATGCTGGCTGGCTGCAGGACCAGACAGTCAGGTAAAAGACAAGCCTGCCATTTCTAGACCCAACCAAGAAGCCCCCAGCCTGACACAACACCCAGGATGGGACAGGGTCACACAGCTTTGTGTACTAGTAAGGGGTAAGATATGCCTTTCCTAACCCCCAGGACAGCCCATCATCCCCTTCCCATCCTCTTTCACAGATACCCCATTGTCAGCCCACGGACCCCATGTGTGGGTGACAAAGACAGCAGCCCGGGAGTCAGGACCTACGGCGTGCGTCCATCATCAGAAACCTACGATGTCTACTGCTACGTGGACAAGCTTGAGGGTACAGGCCATGTTATTGCATCCCCAGACCAGCAGGGACTGAGGAAGAGTCACAAAAGGGAGGGATAGAATTGTCACCACCTACCCTGGCCTGCTCCTACACAGTTTTCCAGATGGAAAGCAGGCCCACCCCTAACCTCTTTCAATTCAAGTGCCTTCTCCCCACCAAAGGCTCATATGACTTCCTCCTTGTGTTGTAGTTTGACATTGGTCCTTCAGAAAGCCAAGAGTTCGGTGACTAAATTGATCAATTTATTATCAATAAGTGTTAGGCATTCCCTCCAAGTGCCCATGAACAAGTCAAAAGCCCCGGGAAGTCCTGCAGCTTGAAACATCTTCAACTCTTTGCAACGCAGAGTTACCCAAGCTTATTCAACCTGTTTTGTCTCATTTCTTTTCATTACCATGAATGTTACCAGATTGCCTTTCCACTGAGCCCAAATCAGAAAAGTTTAAGTATGGTCACTCACATAACCTCTGTGAGCCTCAGTTCCCCCATCTGTAAGACATGTCTCCTTAAACTCACACTAGAGGGTCTTCTGAGCATTAGTTGAGACATAAAAAGTTCCTGGCACAAACGAACACTGGGTAGATATGAGCTTCCATCTCCCTGACCCACATAGGGCGCTGGGTAATAATGTGGGTGCTGAAACCCCAAAGGAATGGGAATCAGGTCCACAGCAGTCACCGGGCTCCATGAGAGAGCAAGAAGCTAAGAGTGCTTGGGGGGTTGGGGTTGCCAGCTGAACCACCACTGCTAGTCAAGGAAAGGGAAGGGAGAACCTAAAAAAGGGTTGTGTCCGGGGTAGAAGCCAATTCCTCATAGATGGACTAGCTCAGCCCAGCTCAACTGTGACATTGTCTTTTTTCAGTAAGGGATGTCCCCAAGTCCCAGGAAATTCCTCCTCAGTACAAAGTAGAGAAGTTGGTATCTATTACCCAGGATCCCTTGGGGTTGGAGGAGAGGTGACAGAGTAAGGCTGGGCCCTGTAGGAATATTGCCACATACTCCTATATGGTGGATATGAACAGCCCTGGTGATTAGGGTTGGGGTGCCAGGAGCTCTGCTTCAGAGCAGGGGGACAGGACTATGACACTCATGAATCATCATGCCACCATTGCCTCTGTCCCCAGGGGAAGTGTTCTTCGCCACACGCCTCGAGCAGTTCACCTTCCAGGAAGCACAGGCCTTCTGTGCAGCTCAAAATGCCACCCTGGCCTCCACCGGCCAGCTCTATGCCGCCTGGAGCCAGGGTCTGGACAAGTGCTATGCTGGYTGGCTGGCAGACGGCACCCTCCGATACCCCATCGTCACCCCTCGGCCTGCCTGTGGTGGGGACAAACCGGGCGTGAGAACTGTCTACCTCTACCCCAACCAGACCGGCCTCCCTGACCCACTGTCCAAGCACCATGCCTTCTGCTTCCGAGGTACTGTAGTCACCCCATCTGCCTGGGAGGACCCCTTAACAGCTTCCTCTATGAACAGTGACAAATGGTTCCTATTTGAAAGGACGTTACATACAAATATTAATTAGGGTAGTGTACATGAAACACTCCATCTGTGTTTATGCGTAATGTTATATGCTGTTTTATTTGTATGTTCTTGTCAGTTCTCTTCTACTTGTAAATATCTTTGTAGTAAGTATAATCAAATAAGCTTGGTGTCCCTTGTCAAGCACCGCCACCTTCATGCTTAACTGACCCATCACTGCCAGGCTTTAAACCTTTTATCAGAATGTAGAAAGTCTGGCTCCTTCCTGACCTCCTCTAGGCTGCTGGCTCCCCCCCAAATCAGAAATGACCCCTAGTCTATGCCGTGATCGGTGTGTGGGCYGTAAAGATGAGCCTCCTGTTCAGGGAACCGACACTCAGAACCTAGCTCTGCCTTCAAGGTAGACTGGATCCTGATGGATCCTGAACTGATATCTCGCCCTGGTACTGCTAAGCCACTGACCTTGGGCAAGTCACAGTCACTACTTGTTAGATGGAATCTCTTCTCTGTTGAGGTAAAATATATTTATGAGCATAAAGGTTTTAGGTCCAGTATATATGATAGACTGTGGGGAAGAGATACCCCAGAGCACTGTCCTAAGCCGCCAGGGTAGAGGGTTCATGGTGCCCTTATCCAGGAAATACAGGTGGCAAAGGGCTGTCTCGATGGCTTAGAGATTGGGGTGGGTTGGCAAGGTTCTTGTACAGGCCAGGTGTACCTCAGGGTCCCCGTGCTCCTCTGTCCCTGAAGGGCAAGGCAGAATGGACTTTGGTCAAAGGGCCAAGCCTCACCTCCCACATCTTGTACAGGTGTGTCAATAGCGCCCTCTCCAGGGAAAGAAGATGGCACACCCACGTCGCCTTCCGACATAGAGGACTGGATCGTCACTCGGGTGGGCCCTGGTGTGGATGCTGTCCCCTTGGAGCCAGAGACAACAGAAGTGCCATATTTCACCACTGAGCCAGAAAAACAGACTGAATGGGAGCCAGCCTCCACTCCAGTGGGCACATCCCCACTGCCAGGTGGGTAAAGCTGGGCTCTGGGGCATGCCCCGAAGCCATGTGCACTAACCCCACTGGCTGCTATGAAATGCCCGGTGAGGGTGGGAGTCTGGGGAGGGTGGGGCTTGAACTCACTATATAGCCCAGGCAGGTCTTGAACTTGGAATCCTCCTGCCTCAGCCTCCTAAGTAGTGACAGGTCTGCTCCACCAAGCCCAGATATAAGTTGTGTTGAAAAATACCAACAAAAAACGAGGCAAGCGGGGTGTAATCACGTCTCAAACGGTGGGATGCTTTGACTCGCTTTACCTCTCAGGGTCTCAGTAACAGGGACCTCAGCTTGAAAACTGAGGCACCGCCTGCCCCTGCTGACCTGGAGATAGGTTCTCTCACTCAAACAGCACCAGCATCGCCAGGAGGACTTGTGCAGACAGTTCCTAAGCCAGAACAGCCAGCTCCTCTACTAGCATTGGGCTTTGCTAGGGGCTTGGAATTCACTTGTGGACCAAGACCCTCGTAGCCCACAAATGAAACCCACGAGTGGGATACAAGAAACGCTTATATCTCTTGGACATGGAAGCACTTGAAGGGGGAACTTGGTTTTTTCAGGGGTACACCCCCACTTCCAGTGGGCAGCATAGACGGCGGCCCTTGGAGCCCCACAAAGCACACTTCAGCTAGCCTGTGTCCCTGGGGCTGTAAAGGGGGCTTCCCAGGCCATTCTCCTGCCCTTAATTTTCTTCCCTTTCTTCCTCTCTCCTTCCATCTCTTTACCCTTCATTCTTCTCTCCCCTTTCTACCTCCTTTGTTATAACACTTAAAGCATATCCCTTAGTGGTCATCTGACATGTTCCCACACTCTTAAAAGGCATTTTCTGTGGAAGGGGGGAGTACTGGTCCATGTATGACTTTGAAATGGAGCAGAGTTTATGATTCCACACTTCATCTTGGCTTCCTTCTTTCCTCCAGAGATCCCTCCCACATGGCTTCCCACCATCCCAGCAGCAGAGGAACACACAGAAAGCCCCTCTGCCTCTGAAGAGCCCTCCACCCCGGAAGTGCCTTCCACCTCAGAGGAACCATACACACCTTCACTTGCAGTGCCAAGTGGAACAGAGCTGCCAGGCTCAGGGGACGCATCAGGGGCCCCTGAGCTCAGTGGTGACTTCACAGGCAGCGGAGATGCTTCAGGACACGTTGACTCCAGTGGGCAGTCATCAGGAGGCATTGAAAGTGGTCTTCCCTCCGGTGACCTTGACTCCAGTGGCCTCAGCCCCACAGTGAGCTCAGGCCTGCCTGTAGAAAGTGGGTCCGCCTCAGGAGATGGAGAAGTCCCCTGGTCCCGCACGCCCACGGTTGGCAGGCTGCCCTCTGGAGAGGAGATCCCTGAAGGCTCTGCCTCTGCCTCTGGAACAGGAGACCTTAGTGGGCTGCCTTCAGGAGGGGAAATTACAGAAACGTCTGTTTCTGGGGCAGAAGAAATCAGCGGGCTTCCTTCTGGAGGAGACGGTCTAGAAACTTCTACCTCTGGAGTAGATGCTGTCAGTGGAATTCCTACTGGAAGAGAAGGTCTAGAGACTTCTGCCTCTGGAGTAGAGGACCTCAGTGGACTTCCTTCTGGAGAAGAAGGTTCAGAAACATCTACCTCTGGAATAGAGGACATCAGTGTACTTCCAACTGGAGGAGAAAGTCTAGAAACTTCTGCTTCTGGAGTGGGAGACTTGAGTGGACTTCCCTCAGGAGGAGAAAGTCTAGAAACATCTGCTTCAGGTGCAGAGGATGTCACCCAGCTTCCTACTGAAAGAGGAGGTCTAGAGACTTCTGCCTCTGGAATAGAGGACATCACTGTGCTTCCTACTGGAAGAGAAAGTCTAGAAACTTCTGCCTCTGGAGTAGAGGATGTCAGTGGACTTCCTTCTGGAAGAGAAGGTCTGGAGACTTCTGCCTCTGGAATAGAGGACATTAGTGTGTTCCCTACTGAAGCAGAAGGTCTGGAAACTTCTGCCTCTGGGGGATATGTTAGTGGGATTCCTTCTGGAGGAGATGGTACAGAAACCTCTGCTTCTGGAGTAGAGGATGTGAGTGGTCTTTCTTCTGGAGGAGAGGGTCTAGAAACTTCTGCCTCTGGAGTGGAAGATCTTGGTCTTTCTACTAGAGATAGTCTAGAGACATCTGCTTCAGGAGTAGATGTTACTGGGTTTCCTTCTGGAAGAGGGGACCCAGAGACCTCTGTTTCTGGGGTAGGTGATGACCTCAGTGGACTTCCTTCTGGAAAAGAAGGCCTAGAGACCTCAGCTTCTGGAGCTGAGGACCTTGGTGGCTTGCCTTCTGGAAAAGAAGACTTGGTAGGGTCTGCTTCTGGGGCCCTGGACTTTGGAAAGCTACCTTCTGGAACTCTAGGAAGTGGTCAAACTCCAGAAGCAAGTGGCTTTCCCTCTGGATTTAGTGGTGAGTTTTCTGGAGTGGACATTGGAAGTGGCCCATCCTCTGGCCTGCCTGACTTTAGTGGACTTCCATCTGGCTTCCCAACTGTCTCCCTTGTGGACAGTACCTTAGTGGAAGTGATCACAGCCACCACTGCCAGTGAACTGGAAGGAAGGGGGACCATTGGCATTACTGGTTCAGGAGAAGTATCAGGGCTGCCGCTTGGTGAATTCGACAGTAGTGCAGATATTAGTGGTCTCCCTTCAGGAACTGAACTCAGTGGCCAAGCATCCGGATCTCCTGATATCAGTGGAGAAACATCTGGATTTTTTGACGTGAGTGGACAGCCATTTGGGTCTTCTGGCATCAGCGAGGGAACATCTGGGATTCCTGAAGTCAGTGGACAGCCATCAGGGATTCCTGACACCACTGAGACATCTGGAGTGACTGAGCTTAGTGGACTGCCCTCTGGACAACCAGATCTCAGTGGAGAAGGGTCTGGAATTCTCTTTGGCAGTGGCCAGTCCTCTGGCATAACATCTGTGAGTGGAGAAACCTCTGGGATTTCCGATCTCAGTGGGCAGCCCTCGGGGTTCCCAGTGTTCAGTGGAACAGCACCCGGAACTCCTGACCTGACTTCTGGCACCATGAGTGGCAGCGGAGATTCTTCTGGCATTACATTTGTGGACACCAGTCTTGTTGAAGTGACCCCTACCACATTCAAAGAAGAAGAGGGGTTAGGATCTGTGGAACTCAGTGGCTTCCCTTCTGGGGAGACGGATCTGTCTGGCACATCTGGGACAGTGGATGTCAGTGGACAATCTTCTGGAACAATTGATTCCAGTGGATTCACATCCCCCACTCCAGAATTCAGTGGCCTCCCAAGTGGAGTAGCTGAGGTCAGTGGAGAATTCTCTGGAGTTGAGACTGGGAGCAGCTTGCCCTCAGGAGCATTTGATGGCAGTGGACTTGTCTCAGGTTTCCCCACTGTGTCTCTTGTAGACAGAACTTTGGTGGAATCTATAACCCAGGCTCCTACTGCTCAAGAAGCTGGAGAAGGACCTTCGGGCATTTTGGAATTCAGTGGTGCCCATTCTGGAACACCAGACATATCTGGGGACCTTTCTGGGTCTTTGGACCTAAGCACCTTGCAGTCTGGGCAGATGGAACCCAGCACGGAGACACCAAGCTCTCCATATTTTAGTGGAGACTTTTCCAGCACCACTGATGTAAGTGGAGACTCCATAGCTGCCACAACGGGCAGTGGGGAAAGCTCGGGGCTTCCGGAAGTCACTTTAATCACTTCAGAGTTAGTGGAGGGCGTGACTGAACCAACTGTTTCCCAGGAACTTGGCCGTGGTCCTTCTGTGACATATACGCCCCGGCTCTTTGAGGCCAGTGGGGAAGCCTCAGCATCTGGGGACCTCGGTGGGGCTGTAACAAACTTCCCCGGGTCTGGGACAGAAGCTTCAGTCCCAGAAGCCAGCAGTGACCCATCTGCTTATCCTGAGGCTGGAGCGGGAGTGTCTGCTGCCCCTGAGGCCAGCAGTAAACTGCCTGAGTTCCCAGATCTGCATGGAATCACCTCTGCCTTCCACGAAGCAGATTTGGAGATGACAACCCCAGGCACGGAGATGAGCAGCAACCCATGGACCTTTCAGGAAGGCACCAGCGAGGGATCAGCTGCTCCGGAAGTGAGTGGAGAAACTAGCACTACCTCCGATGTAGACACAGGAGCTTCAGGTGTGCCTTCTGCCACGCCCATGGCTTCTGGAGACAGGACTGAAATCAGTGGAGAATGGTCTGATCACACCTCAGAGGTGAATGTTGCCATTGGCACCACCATTGCAGAGTCTGAGTGGGCCCAACCTACCCCGCACCCTACAGAGACACATCAAGAAATCGAATCCCCAGATCCTTCGTACTCAGGAGAGGAGACCCAGACAGCAGAAACAACCATGTCCCTGACAGATGCCCCCACCCTCTCTTCTCCAGAAGGGTCAGGGGAAACAGAGTCAACCGCTGCAGGTATGGGGTTATTTTCTCTTTAAATGTGTTTGGGATGTAGGTGAGTGTGATCCAGAAGGAGGCACGATTGCTTTAAAATTCGAAGCTCAGCTGGACAGTGTCAGATAATACTCCAAATCCCTGTGAGCCTTATCCATGAAGTGAGAATGGTGCCCGAGAAGACTAAATAGGATAGACCCGTGAACAAAGCAAGCATGACCTTGTGAAGATGAGTGACTTCCTTCCGCTGGTGTTAGATCCACGAACACTCACTCATGGGTGTCACCGTCTGTGCTTGGCACAGGGAGAGTACCGATTTAGATAGCGATAGAAATTATGTTTGCAAAGCTGTTCCCAAGTAAATGTGAGATGACAAAGTACATGCTAATTTATGTCCAAATATTTATTTTGTGTGGGGTTAAAACCTGCATAGTTTAAGGAACTATGAAGTCTTACTCTGGCTCCGGTCTGACTCTAGACTGTGTTCCCAACCCATCCCAGGCCACCAGAACTTCCCGGTACTGTCCCAGCGCCTCCCCTCCACCCTCTCCCAGACACCAAGCTCCAGCAGCTTTAGACTGGGGGCGGGGCATCTTGATTCTCCCACTGTACTGGGACCGTTTTCAAAATCAGAGAAAAAGTACCCCACATACTGGGGACTGAGGGAGCAGGATGGCAGAACCCCCAAGAGTGAGCTGACTCTAAGCCATCCTCAAGGGCTTGGAGCATCTCATCACCCGGCCATGGGAGCTCAGAGGCTGTTCTGGTCTCCAGGCAGCTGGGTTCTTGATACCTATCCTCTAGGTTCTGTATAGAGGAGCCCTATGGCCCAGGGACATATCTGGAAACATGTTTGTGGCCCACTGGACACAGTGGCCATCACTGTGATATAGGAAAGCTCTCATTAGCCATGAGGGGGCAGAGAGATGCTAGGAAGACTTACTCCCACCGTCTTCAGAGGGGGAGCCATGCAGAAGCATCCTCTCTCTACCAAGGCAGCGTCTCTCATAAAGGAGCCTTAGTCCTGGGACACATTCAAAACTGGAGAAATGAATCCTAGGGGAAGTCCAACTAGATTTAACTGCTGGCCGAGTTCCAAGCCTCAGAAGCATTTACATCTGACACAGAAGATCCTGTATTCTTAGATATTGATGTACAAGCATATTAACACCTCACTGTATAGTACAGCCTTACACATAGTGAGCACGCTCCACACTTAATACAGACGTAGTAAATGCATGTGTGTGCAGAYGACRGTGCAGGCTCTCGGCCCACTCTTTCCTCGCTGGGGTCACTCTACAGATCAGAACCTAAAGGTATCTAACCCCAACAACAGAAAATGTGGACTTTTCTTCCTGCCCAAGAAAGAATAGCATAAGGCTCTAATGACTAAGTGACCAAATCCCTCCACACACGGTCACACCATTCTCAGTAACTCTTTCCAACCAGTAAAAGTTACAAGCAAGACTTGTGACCTCAGTTGGGCCATAGTGGTACACACCTGTAATCCTAGCTCTTAGGAAGGGGAGGGAGGAGGAGGCCAGCCTCCTCAGAATGGACCTCAGGAGCCCTAAAATTAGTAAAAGTAACAACAGAACTTATTCTTTATTCTTCCCAGGATAGTGGCTCTTGTCTAAAACCCCAGTCGTAGCACTCAGGAGGCTGAGGCAGGAGGATTTCCAAGAGTTCCAGGCCAGCCTGGGCTATGGACTGAGACACTGTCTCAAAATAAAAGAAAGGAGGGCAAGAAGGAAAAAGGTAGACATTAGCAATCTGCCACAGGGACAGCCTTCCTGGCTACCTGTATCTCTATCACTCTATCGCCACAGCCCAGATCGTTCCAAGAGCCACAGATACCAAGATGTAACACTATTCCTATGATATTTGAGTACCCCAGGGATCTTCTCCCAAGGAGAGGAACTGAATTGAGTCCTTAAAAAAAATCAGTAGTAGCTATCACCTGCTTAGTTGGTAGTTTGTCCATAAACAAGTTCTTGATAAATTAGGAACCAGTACTTTTGACATCAGATTAAATATCTAAAACCTTGTGTGGTGATGCATGCCTATGATAGTAGTACTTAGGACACTGAGGCAGAAAGATCAGAAGTTCAAGGTCATCCTAGGCTACCCAGTCTCAAAATAGACATAGATATAGATATAATAATAGTAATAATAGTAATAACAATAATAATAACAACAACAACAACAACAACATTGGCATTGGCTTCATGAATGTTCAGATTCTTAATCTGGTCCAGTTAAAAATCGGCAGCCTCAGGGCTGGTAAGATGGCTTAGCAGGCAAAGGCATTTGCTGCCAAACCTGACCACATGACTTAAATCTCCAGAAATCTTCCTTCCTGGTGGGAGGAAATAACCAAGCCCAAGCAGGTATCTGAGCTCCACACTCACACCATAGCGAGCGCCTGCCCCCACCACACTCACRCGGAGACGCCTCTCTCCGGCTTGTGGGGCCTCCATTTTTTGGTGCAGCTTAGTATCACCTGGGAAGCTCCCAAGATGGGTCCTGCCTGAGCCCCACAGCAAGGTCTTCTGAGGCTGTGGGTCTGGAGAAGAACTCCACCACTGACATCTTCTCAAAGGTCTTTTGAAAAAAATTAACTACTCCAGTGGCTATAAAATGTAGCCATGGTTGGAAAATACTGSTCTCACCAGATTTCATGACGGTTCTCACTGCGCTTCCCACACCGGCCTCGAACTCATGGCAAGCCTCCTTGCCTCGGCCTCTTGAGTGTTGAAATCACAGGTGTGAACCACCACACCCAACAAATAGGTACARTGATGGATAATATAATAACATATACTTCCATGACCTCATTTCACCAAAAAGTTCATAGGCAGTTATTAACTATTTCAGCTAGCAACTAGCTGAATTGAAAAAGCAGTATATTAGCCGGGCGGTGGTGGC
>BDUI01012238.1:6078-23953 GCA_002335545.1 Apodemus speciosus
AGGCTTTCTATGACACCTTCTATTTCTTTGGGAGTTATGGGACTGTTTAGATGATCTATTTGATCCTGATTCAATTTTGGTATTTCGTACATACAGATCTTTTACTTTTTTGGATTGAGTTACCCCAAGATATCTTATATTCTTAGTGACTATTTTGAAGTGTGTTGTTTCTCTAATTTCTCAGCCTGTTTATAATTTGTGTAAAGGAAGGCTACTGATTTGTTTGAGTTAGTTTTATATCCACCCACTTTGCTGAAGTTGTTTATGATCTGTAAAAGTTCTCTGGTAGAAATTTTGGGGTTGCTTTCATATACTATTTTATCATCTCCAAATAGTGATACCTTGACTTTTTCCAACTTTCATTCCTTTGATCTCCTATCATTGTCTTATTGATCTAGTCACACCTTCTAGTACCATGTTTAATACAGACAGAGAGAGTGGGTATACTTGTCTTTTCCTTGGGATTAGTGGGAATACAAGTTTCTCTCCATTTAGTTTAATGTTGGCTTTTGGTTGGCTGTATATTGCTTTTACTATGTTAAGTTATGGGCCTTGAATTCCTGATCTCTCCAATACTTCTAACATGAAGGGGTGTTCTATTTTGTCAAATGCTTTTTCATCATTTACTGAGATTATCATGTGATTTTTTTCCTTTGAGTTTGTTTATATAGTGTATATATTATTTCAGTCATTAACTTGCCCATGTACAAATTCTTGATAACCATGGGAAATATCAACACTTGTGGAGGCCCACACTCTGCTGGCTCTTCTCTGGAACAATAACTGTGTCACACCTTCCCTGGACAGCTTTGCAGGATTTGGCAAAATACTGCACAAATATTTTGGTCAGTTGTGTCACAGGATTAGGAAATATGTGTTGTACTAAACTTGGTCGTATGTTGTATTACTATTACTAGGTGATGCACAATAATATAAACATTATGGGGAGGAAAGTGCTTATATTAATTCTATTTTCATATCATAGTCATTAATCAAAGAATTCACAGCAGGAACTCAAGCAAGGCAGGAACCAGGAGGCAGAAGCAGATTTAGAGGTATTGAATCAATGTTCCTTATTGGCTTGCTCTTCATAGATTCCTAAGCCTCCATTGTCATATAATCTAGGACTATCAGACTTAGGGTGGCATCACCTGTAATACAACTGGTTCTCTCCACCTAACATTAATTAAAAGAATTAACTACACATTTATCTGCTGTCATTGGACTTATCTAATTGAGCAATTATCTAAATTGTGGTAACACCTGGTTTGAGCCTCTGTTTTCGCTCAATCAACTATGATGAAAAGTAAATGAAATGGAATTATACCTGTCCTTCTCAAGTTGCTTTTGTCATGTTGTTTGACCCCAGTATCCCCTGTCAAATTGACAAAATTCTACCAAACCATTGTTTGGAGTCTTTGTGATGAACATGGAAATGATGCACTCTCTTGATGGAATTACAAACTGGTGCAGCAATCATCAAAATCTGTGCTGAGGTTTCTCAAGTTGAAAAAATTCTACCATATGATCCAACTGTACTACGCCGTAGAATATTCCCCGAAAGGGAGTATGGTACTTTACATATACTTACAAAGCAATGCTCCTTATTACTCTAGACTAATGAAGGAAACTAAAAGACATTTTTGCAAGGAATAGATAACGAAAATGTAGTGGTAAGAAAACCATCTTTGGAATATCATTCAACAATATAGGAAATGAAATCATAACTTTACAGGTAAATGGATGTTCCTATATAAATCAGATTGAGTGACATATCTGCCACCCAAAAAATATAAAAACTGAAATAGCCCTTTCAATTTATTTTTCTAGCTCCAAATCTGCTGATGTGAGTATAAATCATACAGTAATCACAGAATTCTAAATAATTAGAAAGAATCATTCTCAGGTAAGGTTCAGGGACCAATAGAATGGTAAATCATGGGATCCAAATTATTTCATCATGGAAATGAGAAACTGGTCTCTCTGTAGGGACATCAATCAGGAGGAGGAATAGGAGATTAAAAGAATTGTAAGAACCACACTTGTGAATATCCCCCAATCTACAATATATGTAATTTTACGTGCTGCATATATAATTTTTCTAGTGTGATTTTCTCATCTCTTCTGACAATTCCTGAGCCAAGGACCAATCCTTCATTTGGGTTTGTAGTCAGGGCTGTTTTAGAGACTCCCAAAACATAACATAGCATTATGACTGCCATGATTGACTTTCTCCAAATGTTAGGTGGAAATTCTCTATTGCCGAATATGTCATCCATTTCCATTGAAGAAACACAACGTCTTTAGCTTGAACTAATATGATTATTTCCTCATGAAGATAATCTTTTATGATTCCAAATATAACATAGAAATTTCAAAGGAGGGAAGCAACTAAGAATTCCACTCAACTGTATTCCCTATCTACCAAAATAAAACCATGATAGCACAATACATCAATGGGTGCTGTAGAAGCATGCAAGCATATTGCCAGCATCCAATAGCTTTTCACTTGCACATAAGAGCATCTAAAGAGGAGTATCACCTCACACCAGTCAGAACGGCTAAGACTAAAATCTCAGAAAACAGCAGGTGTTGGCGAGGGTGTGGAGAAAGAGGAAAAGTCCTACACTGCTGGTGGGACTGCAAGCTGGTACAATCACTCTGGAAATCAGTCTGGCGTTTTCTCAGAAAACCAGATAAGATACTTCCGGAGGACCCAGCCATACCACTCCTGGGCATGTACCCAGAAGATTCCCCAGCATGCAATAAGGATACATGCTCCACAATGTTCAHAGCAGCCTTATTTATAATAGCCAGAGGCTGGAGAGAACCCAGATGTCCCTCAATGGAGGAATGGATACAAAAGATGTGGTATATATACACAATGGAGTACTATTCTGCCATTAGAAACAATGAATTCATGAAATTCGTAGAGAAATGGATGGAGATGGAGAGCATCATACTGAGTGAAGTAACCCAGTCTCAAAAGAATACACATGGCAAGCACTCACTGATAAGTGGATATTAGCCTACAATCTTGGAACACCATAGACACAATCCACCTATCAAATGCTGTCCGACAAGAAGGAAAATGTGGACCCAGGTTCTGGAAAGGCCCAATGCAGCAGTGCAGGGGAATACCAAAACAGGGAAGTGGGAAGGGGTGAATAGGGGAACAAGAGAAGGGAAAAAGACATATGGGACATCTAGGGGGCGGGGAAACCAGAAAAAGGGAAATGAAATGTAAATAAAGAACATATCCAATTAAAAAAAACTACAAGAGTCACACCCATGTGACACAGACAGAAAATCAGAGATTTGTACCAATAAATAAAAATAAATAAATAAATCTATAAAAAAAGAAATATTTTTCAATATATTATGCATATGAATATAGTAAATATTCATGGATGGAGCTAAAATTCAGACGAAACCAATGATGCATTAGGAGGGAAGCAAAGGAAGTAGAAAATGTTATATTTATATGATAATTGCAAACTATAAAATGTAAAACTTTCGAAAAGGAAAGAATGATTTTCCGCAAAGGCATGAATTACAGAACACAGTAGTATCACCCATATTAACCCTCCTCTTATTACAGCTGCAATATTTATCTCTATGTCTCAACAATTTTACACACACACACACACACACACACACAAATATGTACATATATAAAATTACTGACTACTAGGTCTTAGATAATAAATAGTGGAATTATTCATAGCAAATTCTGATTTACCTATTTTCAGCAGTCCTTACTTGCCTGAATATAGTCATTTATAGGTGGGGTTTTGTAAGGTTTACATATTATACTTTCTGATATCAACCAGTTTTATCACTATGAAGATTTTGTTTATCTATAATTTTTCTTCAAATTTCTAGGGCTATATAATCAAAGAGAAATAAATCTTGGCTCTGGAATTGGTAACGTATGTTAGCATTTATTGTTCATACTCCTTTTGCAGAGAGCATAATGGGCTGTTTCCAGCACTTATCTAAGTCAGCATTGAACCTTCTCAGAAACTAGCTCCAACAATCATTTTCTCTTTAGAAAAATTACATTTGCGCTATTCACTACTCTCATCCTTTCCAGTGTTCATGATGAGAAAATGGAGGTGATTCTAAAATACAACATGGCTCTCTTAGAATTAGAGTAAATATGAATGGAATACACTCCTATTAAAAGTATGTGTATATACACAAAGCCTGCACTTTTATATTCGCTGTTTTGACACCTTGCATTTCAGGGACAAGAAACAAAATAATATTCCAAAATTCACTGATCACTATTTCAGAACATCATTGTCTATACATTTGTTTGCATTTTACATTGCACAGCTTTCATTTTGACAAAATTATCATGAAAATGCAATCACGTCTACACTAGATAACAAAGTTTTATTGCTGTCCTAAAGTTGTGTTATGTGCTAGGAAATAATCTCTGCTTGTAATATATATGTTCAGTAATTTCATGATAGAAACCAAGAGAGTCTCAGCAGCAACTATCTCTGGAGAAATGGGGGTGGGCAGTTCCGATATCCTCATATCACAAAACAGCAATAAGTAATGACAAAGTAGAATGAAGACACTGAGGACAAATCAATTAAATGTTCCAGCATGTATAAAAATACAGAGCAATAGCAAAGTAGATAAAAATAAGATGAAATTATAATATGATTTCTGTACTGAATATAAGTTGCAGATCTGAAGTGGTATGAAAACTTGACAGTTGGTTACTCAAGAATGAGACAGAAAGCCGGGCGTTGGTGGCACACGCCTTTAATCCCAGCACTTGGGAGGCAGAGGCCGGCGGATTTCTGAGTTCAAGGCCGGCCTGGTCTACAAAGTGAGTTCCAGGACAGCCGGAGCTACACAGAGAAACCCTGTCTCGGAAAAAAAAAATAATAATAAAAATAAAAAGAATGAGACAGAAAGTGTCTTGAGCAGAGGACAGACAAAATAATTATACGCAGATATGCATGCATCCTGATTGGAATGATATCTGAGTCTTCAGACACATACTTATCCTACTATCATTAATATTAAACACGTTCCTTTAACATAACTTGTAAATTTCTGCATAGGTCTTTCCTTGCCTGCTCATCTTTATTCAACCACAACTTCCTCAATTTTAGTATTGTGAATTATCCTTAAGTGCTGTCACATGAACTTTTTCTTGTTAAATCATTTTGGCCCAATACACAGAAAGGGAGTCTAACACTGACATCATTCAGTCTTGGAGGAAATAGTGTGGATTGAGTCTGGAGAAAAATAAGTGCTATTGCACAATAACTTGTTTTTCACTGAGTGAGTTGCCTCAGATGCGGTGCCTGAAGGAGAAAGGGACACAGAACTCTCATGAGGAGGAGGAAAAATCCATGAGTTAATTTCAGGAGGAATAAAATGACACACTCAGTCATAAACATTATAAACAGACACAACACATTCACAAAAAAAATTAATTGTATATATATTTCATACTGTATATCCCACAACCCCAAGACGTATGTCTTTGCAGAAAGATCTATTAATATTATGTCATGGCTTTTTATCTCCTGGTATCTGCAGATGGCAACTTTCCTCTGGTTCACTGTTTCCTCCTCCTGTGTATCCCAGTCAAAATACCAGTTACACCAGGATGGGGATGTGGTGATTGCTGCATTTTTCCCCATTTTTTATTCATTGTCACAGCATAAAATAATAGATTGGAAAACATTACCCTTTTTCACAGATGATGACTTACTGTAAGTATTTTGAATTGACSTGTTATTTTTAGAGATTCATGTATCCTCATGTGAATTTAAGCATTAGTGCATGTATTTGCCATCAGGAGAATGCATATCTCCCCTTCGCAGATACTTTCATTAATTTTGTTTCCTTGTTGACTGTTTCTGTCTTCTGAAATGGGACATGGAGAGCATGGATTTCGGTTTTTCATGTTCCATACTTTTGAGTTGCAATTTGTCCACCTTCCTTTGTGAACAATTCTTCTAATCCCTCAGACTCTCAGCACATAAGGTGCTAGCTATGCTATAAAAGAGTTGTCAGCAGCATGTAAGCACAACACTCCATGGAATTGTAGAATTCCTGTCATGTTTCTGTTAGAGTAGATAATGTTTTTAAATCTGTGAGTTTTGGAGTACCTCCTCAAGTTCTAGATTGATGCATGTTGCTCGAATCAGATGCCTCTGAGTCGGGGGTACAGTAAGTGCAGAATTAGAACACATGAATTGAACCCTCATCATTACTATTTTGTATCCTTACCACGTTTTAAATTATTAAATGCCAATATTTGACTTATCTTTTCATTTCAGACATTTTAAACATTTTAACTGACTCAATAGATAACTTTTCATTATTCAGGTGATTGATTTTATGGATGTATTCTCACATACATATTTTCTGAGAATATCTACATTAAAAACTCTTCCTTATTCACCCTCAATTCTATAGGAATAGGAGATCTAAACAGTCATTTTTCAGGTTTTATGGTTGAATTTAGATATAACCAAATAAATTTATTTTTAAGAGAAATAAAGTGTATTTTGTATCATACAGACATTTCAATCATTGTAAGAAATACAAGAATTAGGTTTGAAATGTAAAAGCCTGTACTCAACTCTGACCTGAACAGTACAAAATAAAATTTCAATACCAAAGAATATATTCAGATGTGTTGATGAAAAATTGCTGAAAGAGTAGGGTTGATTTTAGTGATTATGATATTGAAACACTTTGCTAATATCTGGGTATGGTGATGGGTCATCAGGTCAAGACAGAGAAATGTTTTAAAATTCAATTATCATTAGCTAGTGAGGATCATGTTTTTCATTTTTCAGAAATTGAATTAGAAAAAAAATGGTCAGAGGAATCCCAAAATCATACAACTAGATGAAATATTTCATGTGGATTTCTGTATCATTATTTTTTATTTTAATTTTACAGGACATGTCTCCACTTACTTGTCTTTTCTCTGCAGCCCAGTTTCAACATGTAGGTACCATTGTGTAATGTGCCCTTTGTCTCTCCAGACAGTGTAGCAGTAGTAAACTAGGAATCTACTTGCAGTAAAACAGATTTGAGTGCCTGGTTCATCAATTATCAAGAATGACTTGTCAGATGTTTTAACAGGTCATGAAATGAGGGAATAGAATGCTGAGGTAGAAGTGAATTTATTCTATGTGTGATAAATATATTTGCTTCTGTAAAACATTTAAAAAGTATCTAGTTATTTACAAAATAGTGTATATTAATACATAAACATTAATATCTACTAACCTTCATTAATGATTCTATTTCGGTCTTGATAGTGCAGTGAGGGAATGCATAGTCATTTTGAAATAGCATTGTTCTTACTCCCTTAGTCCATTCGCCCTATATTCTGATTATATGTGCTTAAGTACAAGAATTACAATTACCAGGGACACAAAAGATCCTTGATTTGGAATGGCTAGCATTACTTACCATAACATTTATATTACAACTTACCTGGTTATAATTAAATGTTATTATATTTTAATACATTATTTATTCTGCTATATGTTTCAAGACAAGTACTTTTTGTACTAAGGAGTATATTGGAAGCAGAAAAAGCATTATGACAATCCTGAAAACCCCAAGTCAAATATGTCACACATAAAAGTGGTCTAAATAATTGATCAATTTTCTGTAGTATAATCTCTACAAGTATAATATTATTTCAGCAAAGTTATAATTGGTTATGTTCTAAGTTACAAAAGGATTGGTAAAATAGATAAGTACATTTAAAATCACTTTTTAAGTTTGTAGTATCCTTGGTGTAAGTTCATTTAAATTTATACCATATTTGTCAAGGAAATTATAGTACATATTAATAAACATAAGAATTGTTTCCTCAAAAAATGTTGTTGTCATTTGCTACATTTTAAACATCTGTGCATCTCCCCTTAAGTCTTCCTTGTTTACTAGCCTCTCTGGGTCTTTAGATTGTGTCAGGAATATCATTACTTTAGCGTTATCAGCCATTTATAAGCGAGTACATGACATATTTGCATTTCTGAGTCTGGGTAGCGTCACTCAAGATAATTCTTTTCTAGTTTGAAATTCTATGAGTTCATTTTTAACAGGCTAGTTGTACTACATTATGTAAAACATGTTTTTCAATCCATTCTTTGGTTGAAGTACAATTAGGGTGCTTGCAGATTCTGGCTATTATGTATTAAGCTGCTGTGAACATATTGGAGTAAGTGTCCTTGTTGTAGGACAGAGATGAATTTTGGTACGTGGTATGGTAGGGTCTTGAGGTAGATTACTTCCATATTTTCTGAGGAACTAACATGTTGGTTTGCACGGTTTTCCTTCCAGCAGCACTGTTGTCCCTGTGCTCCTCACGCTCACCCGGAACTCAACTTTACTTGTGGTTTGGAGCTTGCCCACGCAGATAGTGTAAGATGAAATCTCATAGATGTTGTATTTGGTATTTTTTCTCATGGATAAAGATATTGAACACTTTTCTAAGTGTTTCTCAGACATTTGTGATTCTTTTCATGAGAATTCTGTTTAGATCTCTACCACATTTCAATTTAGTTATTTAGTTTATTTATGTCTCATTTTTTGAAATATTTAAATATTTTGAATATCAAGACTGTATCTGATGTAGTTTGTGAAAATCGTTTTCCATTCAGGAGATTGGTTTGGTTCTAGTGATAGTGTCCTTGAATTAGATGAGCTTTTCATTCTAATGAGGCCTCATTTTATTGTTGATTCTACTGCCTTCATGATTGATGCTCTGTTTAGATGTTTATATCCTGTGCCAATGCATTGAAGGCTGTTCTCCAATTTCATTTCTATCAGATTCAGTGTTTCTGGTTTCACGTTGAATTTCAAATTTTGTGCAGGGTGATTGATATGCATCGATGTGCAATCTTCAGTATACTGTCATGCAGTGAGATTAGTCCCATTTTTAAAATGGTTCTTTTTTCCATTGTATATTTTCATTTTCTTTATAAAAAAATTAGTTCTCTGTAGGTGTGTGGATTTACATCATGGACTTCAATGAAATTTCATCAATCAGTATGTCTGATTTTATGCCTATAGCATGTCATTTTTATTACTATTATTCTTTAGCAGAATTTAAAATCAGGGAGGTTGATATATTGGGATACATTTTATTATGTTTGATTGTTTCATATAACCTGGGTTATTAGTTTTTCAATATGAAATTGAGAATTGTTCTTTTAAGGTTTCAATCTATTGTGTTGGCATTTTGTTGTGTATTGCTTTGAATCTGCTTTTGGCAAAATGTGTAAATTTCTTATGTTTATACTTCTAATCCATGAATATAGTAGATATTTATGTATTCTGATACCTTTGTAAATTTCCTTCCTCAAAGACATCAAGTTTTTTACTTGCTTGGTTAACATTACCCCCAAAAGATTTTGCAAAATTCGTGAATGATGTAAAGGGTGCTGTTTACCTAATTTCTTTCTCAACTGATTTATTGTTTCTATAAAGGACATATATTTACTTTTTACCTTGCTTCTTCTCTGAAGGTATTTATCAACTGTAGTAGTTCCCTGGTAGGATTTTTGGATGACTCATTTATACTATCATATACTGTCATATCATTGGTGAATAATTATATTTTTATTTCTTCATTTTCAATTTGAAATACCATGAACATTTCTACTTGTATCATTGATCTGTCTAGAATTTTAGTAGATATAGAGATAGTGGAGAGCTCTGTCTAATTCCTGACAGTGGAGAGCTCTGTTTTATTCCTGATTTTAGGGGAATTGTTTCGTGTTTTTCTCCAATTAGTTTGATGGCTGCAGGCTTGTTGTAAATTACCTTTGTTACATATATATCCATTTTCTCCAAGATTTTTATATAAAACAGTGTTGGATATTTCAAAGACTTTTTCAGCATCTATTGAGATAACTATGTTCCTTTTGCTTTCAAGTAGTTAATATACTGGAATACGTAGTTTTCCATATATTGAACTATTGA
Source organism: Apodemus speciosus (assembly GCA_002335545.1). Lineage (NCBI taxonomy): Eukaryota > Metazoa > Chordata > Mammalia > Rodentia > Muridae > Apodemus > Apodemus speciosus. The sequence goes on from BDUI01012238.1 coordinate 16,069, forward strand.
TGCATCTCTAGGATGAGTCCTAGTTGGTCATAGTGGATCATTTTTTGATTTATTCTTGGATTCATTTTCAAGCAGTTATTGAATGTTTTTGCTTGTGTGTTCATGAGGGAAATTAGTGTGCAATTCTTTTTCATTGATGAGTCTTTGTGTTGTTTGGGTGTGAGGGTTCTGTGGCATCATAAAGTGAATTTGGCAGTGTTTCTTCTCTATTTTGAGGAATAATTTGTAAGAAGTATAAACGAGAATAAATAAAAGAATTGGCATTAGCTATTCTTTCACAGACCTACAGATTTCTGTTACAGAATCTTCTGGATTTAAGGCTCCTATTTCTTCAGGGTCATAGGTTTATTTAATTTGTTTAACTGTTATTTAACTTTGGTAAGTAGTGTCTATGAAAAAACTGTCCCTTTCATTTAAAGTATCTAATTGTATGGAATACCTGTCATTAAACTATATGACCTAATAATTATTTGGATTTTCTCTGTGTCTGGACTTATGTGCACCTTTTTCTTTCTAATTTTGTTAATTTGAGTAGTGGTATAGTGATTTTGGGTAAGCGTTTGTTCATTTTGTTGATTTTTAGATAATCAAATCTTTTTTTTAACTAATACCTTTTATTGTTTTCTTTGTTTCTATTTCACTTATTTCAGCCATTGGTATTTTGTTGAGGAACTTTTCCCTTGTGACCATGTGTTGGCACTTTTCCTAACTTTCTCTTCTATTTGATTCTGTGTATCTGGTTTTATGTGGCAATTCTTGATCCACTTGGACTGAACTTTGTACAGGGAGATAAGAATGGTTTAATTTGCATTATTCTTCATGTTGACTGCCAGATGAACCAGAATAAGAATATCAACCAACTAGAATCCTCAGAGCTCCCAGGGACTAAGCCACCAACCAAGGAGTACACATGGCTTTGTCTACATATATAGCAGTGGATGCCCTTCTTAGGCATCAATAGGAGAGGATGTCCTTGGTCCTATGAAGGTTTCATAGGTGCTCCAGTGCAGAGAATAAAGGGCAGGGAGGAGGGTGTGGGTAGGTTGAGAGAGGAACACCCTCGTAGAAGCAGGGGAGGGAGGATGGGATAGAGAGTTTTGGTGGGGGGCTGGTAAGGAAATAACACTCAAAATGTAATTTATTTAAATTAAAATATAAAAAGAGTAAGAAGCTCCCAGGAGAATCCTAATTTGGGCCAGTCACTGAATGGCGTTTTCTTCATTCTCTGCTCTATTTTGTCCCTCCATTTTAGACAGGTACAATTCTGAGTCAAAAAATTCGAAGGTGAGTTGGTGATCCTAACACTGCACTGGGTGTTCTGTCTATCTGCTGGAGGTGGTCTCTTCAGATTTCTTCTTCACACAGTAGGGCGCTTCAGCCTAGGTCACTCCCATTGAGTCCTTAGAGCTTCTGGTATCCCAGGTCTTTGGGAATTTCTAGATGTTCCCCCACACCCACCTTAATGGAATGAATATTTCCATTTAATCTTCTGGCATTCTGGGCCTCTTTCCTCTTTCTTAACATATGTGATCCTGCCTCCCTATTCCTTAAACCCTTTCTTCTCCCACCCATGTCTCTCCAGGCCTCTGTCTCCAGTTATTATTTTGGTCCCCTTTCTATGTGGGATTAAAGCATGGGCACATGTGCCTTCCTTATTTAACTTCATACAGTAAGTTGGTTAAATCATGTGTATTCTGTACCTTTTTGGGGGAAAATATCCACTTTTCAGTGAGGAATCCTATTGGGTCTTGGTTACCTCACCCAGGAGAATAATATTTAGTTCCACTCATTTGCCTGCACAATGTAGGAAGACCTCATTTTTAGTAGCTGAATAGTATTTCATTGTATTTACAAATCATATTTTCTGTATCTATACTTCAGTTAATGGACATATGTGCATTTTCTAGTTATGAATAAGGCTGCTATGAACATAGTAGAGCATGTATCCTCATGGTATGGTAGAGCTTCATTTGGGTATATGCTGAGGAATGGTATCTGGTATACATGAGTCTATTTTCAATGTTCAGAGTTAATGCCAGATTGATTTCCAGAGTGGTTGTACCAGTTTGCAATCTCATCACAATGGAGGGATGTTCCTTTTTCATGATATCCATAAAGCATGTGCTGTCACTTAAGATTTTGTTTTTTTTCTTATTTTTTTAAAAAATTGTTATTCTTGCTGGGCAGTGGTGGCACACACCTTTAATCCTAGTACTTGGGAGACAAAGGCAGGTGGACTTCGGAGTCCGAGGCCAGCCTGGTCTAGAGAGTGAGTTCAAGGATAGCCAGGGCTATACCAAGAAACCATGTCTCAAAAGAAAACTTTTTAATCTTTTATCTTTTTTTTACAGTCCAGAGATTTATCCCCCTCCTGGTCCATCTGTGACTGTTCCTCATCCCATTTCTCCTCCCAATCCCAAAGAGTATGTCCTAACACCCCACACCTACCACCTCAAAGCTCCCCATTCCCTGAGGCCTCAAGTCTCTTGAGGGTTAGGAGATATTTCTTTCGCTGAGGTCAGACCACCTTGTCCTCTTCTATAAATATCCTTGGGACCTCACACCTTCCCATGTATGCTGGCTAAATGTATAAGAGTTCTTATGGGTCCAGGTAGTTGAGATTGAAACACTTCTTATTGGGTGGCCCTACTATTCAGCTTCTTTCAGCTTTTTCCTATTTCAACCAAAGAGGTCCCAGGGTTCATTGGTTGGCTGTAATTATCTGCATCTGACTCTTTCAGCTGCTTGTTTGGCCTCTCAGGGAGCAACCATGCTAGACTCCTGTATGTAAGCATATCATAGCATCTGTAATAGTGTCAGGCCTTGGAGCCTCCTCTAGATCTAGATCCCAATTTGGATCAGTCATTGGACCTTCTTTCTCTCTGCCTCTTCTCCATTTTTGCCCCTACAGTTCTTTTAGACAGGAACAATTCTGGGTCAGAAATTTTAACTGTGGGATGGCAATCCCCTCCATTGTGAGGTTTCCAGTTATGAATAAGGCTGCAATGAACATAGGAGAGCATGTGTCCTTATGGTATGGTGGAACATCCTTTGGGTATATGCTGAGGAATGGTATACATGGATTTAGTTCCAACTTCCTTAAAACCATATGCTGTCACTTAAGATTTTGTTTTTTTCTTTTTATAAAAATTGTTATTCTTTTATCTTTTATCACAATCCAGGCACTATTGCTCTCCTGGTTCACCCTCTGACTGTTCCTCATCACATTCCTCCTCCCTCATCTCAAAAAGGATGTCCTAACACCCCACCCCCATAGCACCAAACCTCTCTACTCACTGAGGCCTCAAGTCTCTTGAGGGTTAGGTTTTCCTCTCACTGAGGCCAGACCAGGATGTCCTCTTCTATAAATATACTGAGAGCCTCATACCAGCTTATATATGCTGCCCAGTTGGTGGCTAAATGTTTGAGAGTACTTAGGGGTCTAGCTTAGTTGAGACTGCTGGTCCTCCTATTGGGTCGCCCTCCTCCTCAGCTTCTTCCAGCTCTTCCCTAATTCAACCACAGAGGTTCCTGGCTTCTGATAAGTGGTTAGGTATAATTATCTACATCCGACACGATTAGTGGCTTGTTGGGTCTCTGAGAGAACAACCATGCTAGACTTCTTCCTGTAATAGTGTTAGGCCTTGTATCTCCCCTAGAGCTAGATACCAATTTGGACCAGCCATTGGACCTCCTTTCCATCTTTCTCTTCTCCGTTTTTATCCCTACTGGTCTTTTAGACAGGAACAATTCTAGATCAGTGTTTTCGAAAGTAGTATGGCAACCCCCTACATTCTTCTTGATGCCATCTCTTTATACAGAAGATGGATTCTACATATTCCCTCTCCCATCTGTAGGGTATTTAATCTAAGGTCCATCACTTTGAGTCCTGAGCATCATTCACCTCCCAGATAGCTGGTACATCCTAAAACTTCCCCCTACCTCCTACCTCTCGAGGTTGCCCATTACCATTCATTCTGCTGGCCCTCGGGGCTTCACATCTGTCTCCCCCAATACCTGAAGAGATTCCCTTCTCCCACTCCCTCTATACTCTCCCTCTCAGGTTCCTCCCTTCCTCTGCCTCCATGATTGCTTTCTTCTCCTTCCCAGGTGGATTGAGGGATCCTCACTTTGGACCTTTGGCTTGTTAACCTTCTTGAGTTCTTTTGATTGTATCCTGAGTATTCTGTAATTTTTGGGCCAATATCCACTTATTAGTGAGGACATACCATACATGCCCTTTAGAGTTAGAGTTATCTCACTTAAGATGATATTTTCTAGTTCCATCCATTTGCCTGCAAAACTCATAATATCCTCATTCTTAACAAAAGAGTAGTATTTCTAATAAGTAAAAAAACACATTTTCTGTGTCCAGTGTTGCATTGTGGGGCATCTGGGATGTTTCCAAGTTGCAGCTACCATAAATAAGGCTGCTATGAACAGAGCGGCACATGTGTCCATGTTGCATGGTCATGCACCTTTTAAGTATATGCCAAAGATTGGTATAGCTGGGTCTTCAGGTAGATCAATTTCCCATTTTCTGAGGAACCTCCAGATTGATTTCTAGAGTGGTTGAACCAGTTTGTAATCTCAACAGCAATGGAGGAGTGTTCCTCTTTCTCCACATCCCTGCCAACATGTGCTGTCTCCTGAGCTTTTGATCTTAGCCATACTCATTGGTATAAGTTGGAATCTCAGCATCGTTTTGATTTGCATTTCCTTGATCACTAAGGACTTTGAACATTTCTTTATCTGCTTCTCAGTCATTCAAGATTCCTCTGCTGTGAATCCACTATTTAGTTCTATACTCCATTTTTGATTGAGTTGTTTGGTTTTTTGGTGGTTAGCTTTTTGAGTTCTTTATATATTTTGGATATTAGTGTTCTAACAGATGTGGGTTTAGTGAAGGATTTTCCCGTTCTGTAGGTTGCAGATTTGTCCTATTGAGCATGTCCTCTGCATTATAGAAGCTTTCCAGTTTCATGAGGTCCCATTTATAAATTCTTGATCTTAGAGCATGAGCCATTGGAGTTGTAGTTAGGAAATTACTCCTCCACCCATGAGTTTGACACACTTAACCACTTACTCTTCTATTGGATTCAGTGTACATGGTTTTATGTTGAGGTGCTTGATCGACTTGGACTCGAGGTTTGTGCAAGGTGACATATATGAATCTATTTTCAATTTTCTATATACAGACTGCCAGTTAGACTAGCACCATTTATTGGACATGATTTCTTTTATTCATTGTATATTTTTGTCTTCTTTGTCAAAGATCAAGTGTCCATAAGTATGTTATTTTATTTCTGGATCTTCAATTCTATTCCTCTAATCAACCTGTTTGTCTCTGTACCAATACCACACATTTTATCACTATTTGTCTGTATTATAGTTTGAGGTCAGGATTGTGATTCCATCAGAATTACTTTTATTGTGAAGAATTGTTTTTGCTATCCTTTTTATTTTCCAGATGAGTTTGAGAATTGCTCTTTGCATGTCTTTGATGATTGAATTTAATCTGTATTGTGCTTATGGTGGCATGGGCATTTTTATTACATTATTTCTAACAATTCATGAGCATGGGAGATCTTTCCATTTTCGGAGGTCTTCTTCAATTTTTTCTTCAGTGACTTGAGGTTTTTGTCATAGAGATATTTCATTTCTTTGGTTAGAGTTACCCTATATATTTTATATTCTTTGTGACTAAACATTCTTTCTCAGTCTATTTATCATTTCCAGAAAGTAAGACTCAAGATTTTTTTAAATTAATTTTATATCCAGCCACTTTGCTGAAGTTGTTTATCAGTTGTAAACGTTCTCTAGTAGAATGTTTGAGGTTGCTTATGTATAATATCACATCATCTGCAAATAGTGATACCTTGACTTCTTTGCTACATTGAATCCCCTTGATCACCTTTTGTTGTCTTATTGCTCTAGCTAGACTTCGAGTAGTATATGGAATAGAAATGGGTATAGTGAGCATCCTTGACTTGTCCCTGATTTTAGAGGGATTGTTTTAAGTATCTCTCCACTTAGTTTGATATTGGTTTTTTGTTTGTATTATATTGCTTTTATTTTCATAAACACGTTTTTAATTGAATATTTTAATTATTGACATTTCAAATGTTATTCCTTTTTCCAGTTTGGATTCCCTTCTGCAAACTCCCTATCCCATCCCCTTTACCCTGCTTCTATGGTGGTGCTACCATACCTACCACCCACTCCTGCCTCACTGCCCTAGAATTTCTCTTTACTGGGGCATTAAGCGTTCATAGGACCAAGGACCACCCCTCCCACTGATACCAGATAAGGCCTCTTCAGTGCCTTCATTCTTTCCCCCCGTTCCTTCATTGGGGTCCCTTGCGCAGTCAAATGGTTGGCTGTCAGCATCTGCTGCTTCCGTATTTGCCAGGCTCTGACAGAGACTCTCAGGATACAGCTATATCAGGCTCTTGTCAGCAAACACTTCTTGGCATCAGCAATAGTGTGTGGGTTTGGTGTCTGCATGTAGGGTCGATCCCCAGGTGGGGCAATCGCTGGATGGCCTTTCCTTCAGTCTCTGTTCACCCCATTGTCTCTGTATTTCTTTGAGACAGGAGCAATTCGGGGTTAACCTTTTGGAGATGGGTGGGTGGTCCCATCCCTCAACCCGGGGGCCATGTCTAACCTCTGGATGTGGTCTCTACAGGTTCTGCCTTTCCTTTGTTGGGTTTTTCAGCTAATGTGATTCCCGTGGGGTCCTGGGAAGATCTTGCTTTCTGGAAATCTTGGACTTTCTGGTTTCTACACCCAGTTCCTCATCCTCCACTGCTATTTCTGTTCAATTTCCTGTCCCTCTATACATCTCCTCCATCTCCTCCCCCGATTTTCCCCTTTTCCCCCTCCACCTCCTTTCTTCTTCTCAAGTTCCTCCCATCCTCTACTTCCATTGATTATATTCTTCCCCCTTCTACGTAGGACAGAAACATCCACTCTTTGGCCTTACTTCCTCTTGAGCTTCATGTGGTCCATGGGTTGTTTATTGGGTATTCTATGCTCTTTGCCTAATATCTACTTATCTGTGAGTACATACCATGAGTGTTCTTTTATGACCAAATTACCTCAATCAGGATGATTATTATAATGTCTACTCTAGCTTGTTTCTTGGGACAGTTTGCTTGGAAAATTGTTTTCCAACCTTTTACTCTGAGGTAGTGTCTGTCTTTGTCACCGAGGTACATTTCCTGTATGCAGCTAAATCCTGGGACCTGTTTATGTATCCAGTCTGTTAGTCTATGTCTCTTTATTGGGGAATTTAGTCCATTGATGTCAAGAGAGATTAGGGAATAGTGATTGTTGCTTTCTGTTATTTTTTGTTGTTAGAGGTGGAATTATGTTATTGTGGCTATCTTCTTTTGTATTTGTTAAAAGATTATTTTCTTGCTTTTTCTAGCGTGTAGTTTACCTCCTTGTGTTGAGTTTTCATATACTATCCTTGGTAGGGCCATATTTGTGAAAAGATATTGTGTAAATTTGGATTTGTCATGGAATATCTTGTTTCACTACATATGTTAATTGAGAGTTTTGCTGGCTATAGTAAACTGGGCTTGCATTTGTGTTCTCTTATGGTCTAGATGACATCTACCTAGAAACTTCTAGCTTTCATAGTCTCTGTAGAGAAGTCTGGTATAATTCTGATAGGTCTGTCTTTGTGTGCTACTTGACTCTTGTCCCTTACTGACTTTAATATTCTTTCTTTGTTTTGTCCATTTGGTGTTTTTACTATTATGCAATAGGAGGAATTTCTTTTCTGGTCTAATCTATTTGGAGTTCTCTAGGCTTCTTGTATATATTTGTGTGTGTGTGTGTGTGTGTGTGTGTGTGTGTGTGTGTGTGTGTGTGTGTG
>BDUI01012238.1:26801-39423 GCA_002335545.1 Apodemus speciosus
TGCAGCAAGAACACCAGAATGAAGAGCCACTGCTTCATAACCGTGTAAGGACTAGTCCTTACATGAAAGACAATGCAGGCTCTCCTGCAGCCTTGGCTTGGTATTTATACCATTCTCTCACAATGAGACAGGGATGCCTAGTAATTCATCCCGCTCTCTGTTGATGGACTCTGAGGCTGTTTCCAAGTCTTGCTATGAATATTCTGCTTTTCCGCTTTTTATTTTTCCTTTCAGACAGGGTTTCTCTATGTAGCCTTGACGATCTTGGAACTTGCTACTAGACCAGTGTGAACTTGAATTCACAGAGGTGTACCTGCCTCTGCCTCCCGAGCGCTGGGATTAAAAGTGCATGCCATCATACCTGGGTTATGAATATTCTATATCTCTGTTGTGTGAACACATAGGCGTTTCACTAGAACTGGGATCTGGAGCGTGGGACCCAGGTGACTTAATGAGATACTGATAAACCGTGCTTGAAGGCGGCTGTGCCAGGTCACAGCCTCCCAGCGCCGGATGAGTTTCCACTGCCCTAGTTCTCCATCAACACTTGACACTGTCACGCCTCCCACCGCCCTACTTTGTGGCTTTAATTCCCACTGCTCCACTTCATGAATCTTTTATCCCTGCCAGACTGTAATACACACTGGTCCCTGAAGGTATGCTCTCTCCAACTCCCTCAAGAATTTACTGAGTGGGTATCCCTGTCAGGAACACTCCTTAATACCAGGGAGTCAAACGTGAAAGGGCAGGGTTTCTGCCCTAAAGGCAGGAGTGTATAGTTTACCGGGGAGGCAGCCTTGCTAACAGTTGCGCATTGTAAGTGTTAAATGAAACTGCGCAAGTCTCACTATACCGGAAGTCAGATGGGACGGGGCGTCCACCACAGGGAGGGGAGGAAAGACTCGGGGAAGACCTTAAAGAGGAGGGGCTTAAAGAGGAGGGGCTTAAAGAGGAGGGGCTTAAAGAGNCATATTTTATTAATTGACAAGGATATTTATATGGAGTCCATTGACCTTAGATYCATTAACGTCAACTCCCTGAAGTTTTAATTACGTTTTAACAGAATAATGTTAATGTTTATATTTAGAAGACATCCTAAACATTTTAAAATTTACAACTTGTTGATGATAACCATAATTCATGTGTGTGTGTGTGTGTGTGTGTGTGTGTGTGTGTGTGTGTGTGTGTGAATCTCTTTCTTTAGGTTAGGAAAGGTTTTTTTCTATAATTTTGTTGAAGATATTTACTGGCCCTTTAAGTTGGGAATCTTCACTCTCTTCTATACCTATTCTCCTTAGGTTTGGTCATATCATTGTGTCCTGCATTACCTGGATATTTTGGGTTAGTAGATTTTTACATTTTGCATTTTTTCACTGTTGTGTCAATGTTTTCTATGTTATCTTCTGCATCTGAGATTCACCTCTTCTCTCTCTTGTATTCTGTTGGTGATGTTCCCATCTATGAAACCCGATTTCTTTCCTCGGCTTCCTATCTCCAGAGTTGTCACCCTTTGTGATTTCTTTATTGTTTCTATTTCCATTTTTGGATACTGAGTGGTTTGGTTCAATTCTGTCACCTGGTTGTCTGTGTTTTCCTATAATTCTTTAAGTGATTTTTGTGTTTCCCTTTTGAGGGCTTCTACCTGTTTACCTGTATTTTCCTGTATTTCACTAAGGGAGTTATGTCCTTCTTAAAGTCCTCCATGTTCATCATAAGATGTGATTTTAAATCAAAATCTTGCTTTTCTGATGTGTTTGGGTATCCAGGGCTTGCTGTGGTGGGAGAACTGGTTATGATGATGCCATATTGCCTTGGTTTCTATTGCTTATGTTCTTACCCTTGCCTCTTGCCCTCTGGTTATCTCAGGAGTTAGCTGTTTTGCTGTCTCTGACTATGGCTTGTCCCTCCTGCAAACCTGAGTCAGCACTCCTATGAGACCATTCCTCTCTGTGAGAAATTAGGGTACAGAGAAGTGTGGCACATGATCAACTCCATGGTGCAGACATAAACTAGAAGGATCCTGGCCTCTGCTCTTCCTTGGTTCCTGTTTCCTGATGGCTCTTGGAGAGTTCCTCTTTGGCCAGGAATTTGAGCAGAAGTGGTGGTCTCTCCTGGGCTTTCAAGTGTGTCAGCACTCAAAAGGAGGTCATCTCTCTCCCAGTGTGATTTGGATATGGAAATCTGTGGCACAGAGACAGCTCCAGAACAGAATTAATCTGGAAGAATCCTGTCCCAGTCTGTTCCTTAGTTCCTGTGTCCTGAAGTCTCTGGGCAGATCCCTTGGAGCAGAAGTAATGGTCTTTCCTGTACTGACAGGTATGTTAGCAGTCCTGGGAGATCAGCTCTCTCTCAACAGGATTTGGGCAAAGAGAGCTGTAGCACAGGTTCATCTACAGGTGCATATGGAAACTGGAAACTGTATAGTGCTTTCATTATGTTTAGGCATAGGCCTTATATTCCTGATGTCTCCAATACTTTTAACGTGAAGGGATGTTGTATTGTTTCAATCACAATTTTTTAATATCAAATGAGATAGCCATGTGCTCTTTTTCTTTGAGTTTGCTTATATAGTAGATTATATTAATGTATATTTTTGTATATTGACCCAACCTTGCATCCCTGGGATGAAGCCTACTTGATCATGGTGAATGAAGGTTTAATGTGTTCTCGGATTTGGTTTGTGAGTATTTTATTGGGTAAATTTGCATCTATATTCATAAGGGATACTTTTCTGATGTTCTCTTTTTTGGTTGGATACTCATGTGGTTTAGTTATCAGAGTTATTGTGGGTTGTTAGAAAGAATTAGGTAATTTTCCTTCTGTTTCTCTTTTTATGGAACACTTTGAGTATTGTTAGTGTTAGCTCTTCTTTGGAGGTCTGGTAGAATTCTGCACAAAAGCCATCAGTCCCTGGGTTTTTGTTTGTTTGTTTGTTTGTTTGTTTGAGATGTTTCTAATGACTGTGTCTATTTCCTTAGGAGATATGAAATGGTTTAGGTAGTTTAGTTGGTCTTGATTTTACGTTGGTACATGGTTATCTGTCTAGAAAATAATTCATTTCATCTAGATTTTACATTTTTCAGGAATATAGGCCTTTATAATAAGATCAGATGATTGTTTTTAATTTCCTCAGTTTCTCTTGTTATGCCAACTTTTTTAATTTCTGATTTCATTAATTTGGACATTGTCTCTAGGACCTTTAGTAAGTTTGGATAAGGGTGCTTTCATCTTCTTGATTTTTTTTTTCATGAACCAGCTTTTTGTTTTGGTGATTCTTTTTATTGCCCTCTTTCATTCTATTGGGTTGATTTTATTTGTGATTTAGGCTATTTCCTGCCATCTTCTCCTCTTGGGTATGTTTGATTCTTTTTGTTCTAGTGCATTAAGTATATAGTATACGGTTTCTCAAATTTCACTATGAAGGAAGTGAGTGCTATGAWTTTTCCTCCTAAAACTGTTTTCATTGTGTCCCATAAGTTTCTGTATTCTATAACTTCATGTTCATTGAATTATAGAATGTCTTCAATTTCTGTCTTTATTTCTTCTCTGACCAAGTTATCCTTGAGTAGAGAATTGTTCAGTTTCCATGAGTATGTGGGCTCTGTTCTTGTTGTTGTTCAATTGAAATGCAGCCTTTTTCCATGGTGATTTGATAGAATACATTGGAGTATTTCAATCTTCTTGCACCTATTAAGGCTTGTTTTTTGTTTGATTATATGACCAATTTTGGAGACAGTGTGATGAGGTAGTGAGAAGAAGGTATACTCTTTTGTTTTAGGGTATAATGTTCTCTAGATATCTGTTGAACCCATTTGTTTCATAACTTCTCAGACTTTTATCTCATTAGTTTTTGTCCAATGAGCTGTACATTGGTAAGGGGGTGTTGAAATCTTCCACTATTATTGTTTGAGGTTCAGTGTGTATTTTAAGATTTAGTAATGTTTCTTCTATAAATGTGGTTACCCCTACATTGGAGCATAAATGTTCAGAATTTAGACTTTGACTTCATGTATTTTTCTTATCAGTATGAAGTATTCCTCTCCCTCTCTTTTTGACAACTTTGGTTTGAAAGTCTATTTTACTGGATATTGGAAATGCTACTGTATCTGGTTTCTTGAGACCATTTGCTTGAAATTTTTTTCCAGCATTTTACTCTGAGGTAGTGTCTGTCTTCATCACTAAGGTATGTTTCCTGTTTGCAGCATTTTACTGGATGCTGTTTGCATATTCAGCCTGTTAGCTTATGACTTTCTCCTGGGGAATTGAATCAATTGATGTTGAGAATTATTAATGACCAATGACTGTCAGTTCCTGTTATTTTGTTGTTGAAGGTAGTAGTACTGTGTGTGTGTGTGTGTGTGTGTGTGTGTGTGTGTGTGTGTGTGTTTCTTATTGTGGATTGGTTGTGAGTTAATTAATTTTGTGTCTTTTTGGGGGGTGTAGTTGCCCTTCATGAGTTGGAGTTTTCCTCCTTTGTAGCTCTGGATTAGTAGAAAGAGCTTGTTCAAATTGAGTTTGTTATGAAATATCTGCATTTCTCCATCTATGGTAATTAACAGTTATGCTGAATGTAGTAACCTAGGCTGGCATTTATGTTTTCTTAGGATCTGTGTGACATCAGAACCAGATCTTCCTTCTTTTAAAGTCTCTGTTGAGAAGTCTGGTGCTATTTTGATAGGTCTGCCTTTATGTGTTGCTTGGCCTTTTTCCCTTATGGATTTTAATATTTTTCTTCTCTTTATATTTAGCATTTTGATTACAATATTATTGGAGGATTTTCTTTTCTTGTCCAATCTATTTGGTGTATTGTAGGTTTCTTGTACAATAATAGCCACCACTTCCTTTAGATTAGAGAAGTTTTATTCTATGATTTTGTTGAAGATGTTTCATGTCATTTGAACTAGGAATCATCATCTTCTTCTATTCCTATTTTTTTAGGTTTAGTCTTTTTGTTGTGTTCCGAATTTTTTGGTTGCTTTGGATTAGTAGCTTTCTCACTGTATTTTCTTTGAAAATTGTGTGAATATCTTTTATGATATCTTCTATGGCTGTAACGATCTCTTCTATCTCTTTTACTTATTTGGCCATGCATGCAGCATGTCTCCTGATCTGTTTCATAGGCTTTTCATCTCCAGGGTTTCCTCCATTTGTGATTTTATTATTGTGTCTATTTCCATATTTAGATTTTGGACAGTTTTATACAATTCCTTCATTGACTTGATTGTGTTATTTTTATTTAAGGGATTAATTTTTTTCCTCTGTAAGGGCTACTATCTCTTCACTTGTATTTTGTTTCATTTCCTTAAGGGAGTTATCTATATCTTCCTTACAGCCCTCTGGCTCATCATGGTATCAGATTTCATGTCAGAATCTTGCATTTCCATTTAGTTAGGAAATCCAAAGCTTTCTATGGTGAGAAGACTGGCTTGTCATGGTGCCAAATTACATTGGCTGCTGTTGTTCATGTTCTCGTACCTGCTTCTTGCAATCCGTATACCTCTGGTATTAACTGTCCATGTAGCACTCCTTTTGTACTCACTCAGTGCTGCCTCCTGTTGAGGAGGTCATGGTTTTGTCTTCGTTAAAACAGTCTTTCTGTGTTCCTTTTAGGGCAGAGCTCCTTTGTCCCTGGTTAGGATATACGTCATAGGATCTAGGCTGAATTTTGTACCTCGGGGCACAATCTCCTGTGGGTTGAGACTGAGGTGCAGACATGAAGGACAATGGGGCAAAGTAAAATGGTATAGATCCACGACTACAGGCTTTGTGTGGTTTTGAGCTATTGTAGATATTGGGTCAGGTTTCACACTCATGTTCCTAGGTTCTTGGGAACTCCTTGTGAGGAAGGCATACTATGGGGTATGCTGGGATAGGTGTCTCACAGTATGGTAGACTGATGAGAGACAGGCAGTCTTTGGGGTCCAGTGTTTGGAGAGTCATTCTACACTAGATGGCAGTGAAGGTAGGAAATATTTATAAACATGGAGGATATTTTTAGTTTCTACTCATTTTCTCTTAATTCATCTCTACATGTCTGTGCCTATATGGATCTACATTTTATGAGAACATAATATGAAGTATTTTTCCCAACATGTGTTTCATTTGTTTCCTATCCAATTTTTACTAAATTTAAATTTTTACCGTGAAAAAAGTTGTACCTTTTCCTAAAAAGGCAAATTTTAAACTCAGAATTTCAAAATTTTTATTTATTTCTATGATACTGGATGATAATCTATCATATTTCTGATGGATTCAATGGTTTGTAGGCAGAAGTTTAAAGAAAATGATCACGTCTGTGTGGTTGATTTTTCCACATCATTATCATTGTTTTGTTTTCAGATATTTTCAGTCTTATTGGGTATTTACTTTCTCTTATAATGTTTCTTGAAGTGATGGGCATTAGATGTTTTACTTCTCTCAAAGTATGCTCAAGTCAGATCTCTACAATCTACATGTATTACTTCATTCTTAATAGTCCCGCCCATCAGTTCATTCAGACTGCTATATCTCAGGACATTTGATTGCTCACTGTGGTTATGAAATGCCTTTCCCTGACAATAAAATTTGGCAAATATTCTCAAACATTTTGAATATTGGAATTTTATTTTAGTATACAACTGTGCTTTTGGTTTCCGCCAACTTCACAGAAATTGGAGTGAACCAAGGAGAAGAAAACACAACTGAGAAATTGCCTTATGTGTTTATTGCCAAGCCTGGGTAGGTAGACCTGGGTTATATAAGAAGGAAAGCAAATTAAGCCCTGGGGGAAAAGCTAGAAATCCGCATTTCTCTGTGCTTTTTACTTCAATCTCTTCTCCCATAATTCTACCTTGAGTTCCTGAATAGACATCTGTCAGTAATTAAATGTATATTGTAAGATGAAATAAAGTATTTTTTGTCGATGTTACTCACCTAATGGAATTTCTTATAGAAGCACAAATGGAAATCTAATACTAATCTTTTAGAAGTAACTGTCTTTTTCGTTTTCATTGTTTTGTGAGTCTGGTAACAGGCTCCTGTAAGTGTACTTTGTGTATTAATTATTTAGTAGGGGAATAACGAGCAATGGCCTTTCAGATCTAGCAGGTGTGACTTCTTTCTGTGACTGGACACAAGGGTATTAGTTTGCTGTCTTACTATGTGTCTAGAATTGCTCCTTCTGTTAAGTATGGATCTAATAGCAAACTCTGACTCCACAAGATCCTGCATATGCTGCATTTCTTGATGTTTTCTTTCTAGCTATTTGATATAATTTTGGAAGATGTTAGATTGGGGATTGGGTGAGAAAAACATTAAAAAACAGTTTTTCATGTGTGACATTCTGTACTTCCCAACAACACATGGAAAAACAATCTCCCCCTCCAGTGTATGCTTCTCATGCCTTCATGAAGAATCACATGAACCTAATATATGCAGATTGGTGATCATATATCTTCCTGACTCACAGACCTGTCTTCTTTACTAGTGAAGACCTGCTATTTTGACACCTCTTTCTTTATATTACATTTTATAGGAGCAGAATCCCAATTACCTTTCTAGCCTAATTTGATTAAACCTAGCACATGTCCTTCCATGTGGTCAGCTCTACCTCTGCTTCTGTTCACATATATTCATTCACTCCTGTGTCCCAATAATGAAGCTCCTGTCTTTTCTTCCCAGCATCCCCCCTTCTCCCTGAAGTATTACACTCCACTTTCTGTTCATCTCTTTGCTGTAAGGTCTTAATAGCATCCAATATGCAATGCAGGAAGCACAAACATTTACAAAATATGAGACTGGTGAAGTGATACATAATTGGAAATACTGAGATCTATACAGGAGGTTAGAACATAGTTCTTGCCTGGTCTAACAATCAAAATTCGATTAAACCGGGACCTGTGCCCAGAGCACTTCTGGGATGCTGACTTCACACTCATTTGTACAACACCCAGAAGTAGCTTGATTCCTAGGTGCTCTATGACACCTAGGACCACAGGTATGACCATATCACCTGCCCCAACACCTGGCATAACTCGGCCCCTCAGGATTCAGGGATGCAGGTACTCTCACATAGCAAGAAGCATGGGTTCCAATGGTTTATATGGTTTGCACTTGAACCTAGATTGGACATTGGTGCTGGCTACTGAGAAGGAAGATAGACTCCCAGGTATTCTAACACATATAGGATCACAGGTGAGGCCAAAATGTCTGTCTCAACACCCAGGACAACTAGGACCCCTAGGATCCAGGAATCCATGAACTCCCACACAGCCGGAGGCATTGGGTTCCTTCTGATATGAACCTGTGCCTGGAGCAGACCTGGGGCACTGGATCCCCACCCACTCATGCAACACCCAAAGAACACTTGACTCCAAGGAGCTGTGTCACACCCAGGATATCAGGATCAAAGGATCCTAGTATCACCAGAACACAGGAATAACAAGACTCCAAGGAGTTCTCACAAAACCGGGTTCACAGGAGAGTCAGGATCCAGTCAGAGACAGCAAGGGCACATAGCAATAGAGATAACCAAATGGCAAGAGGCCAGGATAAGGATAGAAGCAACAGAAACCAAAGCTACCAGACAACCTCAGAACCCAGTTCTCCCAACACACCAAGCTATAGATACCCTAACACACCTGAAAAGCAAGATTCAGATCTAAAAATTACATCTGATGGATATAATAGAGGAGTTTAAGGACATAAATAACTCACTTTACAGAATATAGGAGAACACACTTAATCAAATAGAAGACCTTAAAGAGGAAGCAAATAAATTTCTTAAAGGAATACAGGTAAACAGAATCAAAGAGGTGAAGAAATTGGATAAAACTATACAGGATTTAAAAATGGAAATAGAAACATTAAAGAAAACGCAAAGGGAGACAAAGCTGGAGACCTGAAAAGAGATTCCTCCCACCACAGAATAATTAAAATACCAAATACAGAGAACAAGAAAACACATTGAAAGCAGTAAGGGAAAAAGTCAAGTAACATATGAAGGGAGACCCATCAGAATTACACAAGACTTCTCAACAGAGTCTCTAAAAGCCAGACCGTCTTGGGTAGAAGTCATACTGAACCTAAGAGAACAAAAATGCCAACCCAGGCTACTATATCATACAAAACTCTCAATTACCATAAAGGGGAAAACTGAGCTATTCCATTACAAAACCAAATTTAACAATATCTTTACACCATTCTTAAAAAGGATAGTAGAAGGAAAATTCCAACACTAGGATGGACACTACAACCTAGTAAAAGTGAGAAACTAATTTTCTGTCAACAAACACAAAAGAGAACCACATAAATATAATTCCAACTCTAACAACAAAAATAACAGGAAGCAACAATCATTGGTCCTTATAGCTCAGAATATCAATGGACTCAATTTCACAATAAAAAGACATAGAATAACAGGTTGAATACATAAAAAGTACCCAGCTTTTTGCTTTATACAGGAAACATGAATCAGTGATAAAGACAGACACTACCTCAAAGTAAAAGGCTGAAAAAATTTGCCAGGCATATAGTCCTAAGAAACAAACTGAAGCAGCAATTCTAGTGACCTCCAAAATCGACTTTCAACCAAAAGTTATCAAAAAGATGGGGAAGGAAACTGCATATATATCAAAGGAAAAAAGTCCACCAAGAGGAACTCGAAATTCAGAATATTTATGTCCCCAATGCGAGGGCATCCATATTTGTAAAAGAAAGATTACTAAATCTCAAAGCACATGTTAAACCTTACACAATAATAATGGGTGACTTTAACACTCCACTATCAGCAATGGACAGATCATGGAAACAATTTAAACAGAGACACAGTGAAACTAAAAGAAGTCACAAACAAAATGGACGAAAATGATACCTACAGACCATTTCACCCTAAAACAAAGAATATACCTTCTTCTTAGCACCTCACTGAAAAAATGCTCTACTCCATGATAACTCAGTCAAGGAAGAAATGGAGAAGGAAATTAAAGACTCTTTAGAATTTAATGAAAATGAAGCCAAAACATACCCAAACTTATGGGACACAAAGAAAGCATTGTTAAGAGGAAATCTCATAGCTCTGAGTACCTCCAAGTAGAAACTGGAGAGAGCATACCCTAGCAGCTTGACAGCAAATCTGAAAGCTCTAGAACAAAAAGAAGCAAATACAGCAAAGAAGAGTCAACAGCAGGAAATAAACTCAGGACTAAAATCCAAGTAGAAACAAAGAGAACTCTATAAAAAAAATCAGCAAAACCGAAAGCTGGTTCTTTGAGAAAATCAAAAAGATAGATTAATCTTTAGCCACACTGACCAGAGGGAACAGAGACAGTACCCAAATTATCAAAATCTGAAATGAAATTGGAAACATAACAACCAAAACTTAATTAAATTTAAAAAAGTATAAGATCCTCCTACAAAAGTTTCTACTCAACAAAACTGGAAAAATCTACATGATATTGATGATTTTCTAGAGAGATATCAGGTAGGAAAGTTAAATAGGTATCAGATAAACCGTCTAAACAGCCCCATAATCCCTAAGGAAATAGAAGCATTTATTAAAATCTCCCAACCAAAAAAATTCCCAGGATCAGATGATTTTAGTGCAGAATTATATCAGACATTCAAAGACAATCTAATACCAATACACTGATACCTAAACCACACAAAGACCCAACATNGGAGGAAAGACTCGGGGAAGACCTTAAAGAGGAGGGGCTTAAAGAGGAGGGGCTTAAAGAGGAGGGGCTTAAAGAGAAGGGGCTTAAAGAGGAGGGGCTTAAAGAGGAGGGGCTTAAAGAGGAGGGGCTTAAAGAGGAGGGGCTTAGACCCTGCTACCTTGTCCTTTTAAAATAAAATTATTTTGTCTTAGGTGTATGTGTGCATACCTGAGCATATGTCTGTGCACCACGTGTATGCAAAGTGCCCTCGGGGGCTGGAAGGGAGCATCAGAGTTACAGATGGTTGTGTGCTGCTTGATGTAGGTGTTGGGAGTGGCACCCAAGTCCTCTGACAGATCAGCCACTGCTATGAACTGCTGAGCCCTCTCCAGCCCCATCCCTGTGGTTTTCTGTGTCTGTTACATCCTTCTGTTCATACTCAGTTCCAGGGTCAGCTACCCACATAACACACATGCGTCACGCCAGGAAAGCCCCACATGCCTCATGCTTCTTCCAGCCTGGATCACACTAGGTCCCCACRTGGTCCGTRGTCCGTGGTCCGTGGTTTGTCTGATCTCCTTCGCTGAACTGTGAGATAGCTGGTGGAAGGCGTTGCCTTTTTTGCCTTCATTTCTCCCAGACTTCCTGGAATACTGCTGGCATGGAGTAAATATTTGTCGAATGAAAGATTAAAGCCAAGCAGGTGTGGAGAGACGGTTCAGCAGTTAAGAGCATGTACCGCTTCGGCAGAGGACTCAGGTTCAGTTCTTAGCACCCATGTTAAGTAGCTCACAATTGCCTATACCGAGCTCCAGAGCATCATGACACATCTCTGAGGGCACCTTTGCTCACGAGCATCTTCCCCCACTCCCCTACACACAATCCATACACACACACACATAATCTAAAATAAATCTTAAAAACAAAAAAACAGAGGTGGCTGCACTTTTGCCTCTCGGGCTCCCACACTCTTCAAATACTTTGTTTTTGCTAAACTGCTGCTCACCGTTGCCAGTGTGATAAAAAACACAAAGCAAAACAGCGTTTTGCCAAGTCCTCTTCCCTGACTCCTTGGCCCAATAAGCACTTGATGCAGTATTTAAGGTCCGACCAATCCAGGGAACTTGGCCTGGTATTCTGCTTCTTGCTTCAGACATGCCAATTTCTCGTTTCCAAAACTCTATCAGTGTTATTCCAGGACCACTGTAGTCATGCCCTGTGGGACTGCCTTAGTGATGGGTGATGGGGTAGAGAGGCGACTTGGGACACAGAAGCTGTTGACTTACTCCCTTAGATTCTCCATTGCAGAATGTGCACTCCTCTCACTAACAGAGAAGCGCTATACGAGAGACCTTTGTAACATACACAGTAAACTTGTAAAACTGCACTGTGAGCTGGGGCTGACGTTTCCGAAGTGAAGCTTATAGCTAGCTGGTGGTGGCACGCACCTTCATCTCAGGACTTGGGAGACAGGGGAGGCAGAGGCAGGCAGATCTCTGAGTTCGAGGCCAGCTTGGTCTGTGGAGCAATTTCCAGAACAGCCAGAGTTACACAGAGAACCTATGTTTTGAAAAAGAAACTAAAAACTAAACAAACGAAAAGTTAAGCTTACAGAGGTGGCTCGACTGTTCTGACTCGGGGGATGCTGCTGAGAGTGTCTGCAGAGACTGTCATTATACCCAGGGGTGGCTGCCGAACTGCTCTCCTATGGCACATCACCAAAAGTCAGCTCCTACCCCATGCTGGAGCAGGCCCATGGCTTCTGCCCCCGGGTTTTGTGGGATGCACTCTTAACTCCAGGTCTACACCGAGTAGGCTTGTATTCCCATAACATACTGTACAGATCACCTGGTGTCATCATCTGTAAGGACAAGATCAGAAAGCTATGGCAACCACCATGGAAATCTCTCCGGATTGGCTTGTCCATGCCCTACATAATGCCCCCATCCCTCCCAGGTTCAAGGTTAGCAAGGGACAAGCACAAAGGC
>BDUI01012241.1:14583-24980 GCA_002335545.1 Apodemus speciosus
TGAGCTTTTTACATAACTTAATGAACTGCTATAGCTCTATTGTTACATGCTGGCCTATACCACCCTGTTGACCTACTGGAGGCTATACCCTTAAAGATATTTAATTCGATCTCACCTTTAGAATCCTTGATCTGTTCTAGAGTGCTCATTACTCCTTAACATTAGGATTGACAGATAGTCCATTCAAATTCCATCCTTTGCAGTATTTCTTTTTATTCATGGTTGAGGGCATCAGAGTCATACTTTGTAGAGAGACCTAGCATYTTTATTGCTACATAGCTCAGTCTGATGTTGAGCTCATGATCTTCCTGCTTCAGCATCCTGAGTGCTGGCAGGATGGGCTTGTACTATCACCACTCATTCCATCACTTGTAAATATTAGGAAATAGATTTGTAGTCATTTTCTGTGGAAGATATTGTGCCTACAAGGTGTCATGTAGACTTCTACCTTTTAAAAGTCCTGTTTTGTGCCCTTGTTTCCTTCTCRTAATCCCACATACTAGGTACTACTTCMTGTATGTCACTCCTGTTTGTTCTTTAATCATTATCAGATTAAAGATGCTATTTTTTAATTTTAATTTTATTTTTTAATTTATTTACTTATTCACATCCCAATAGTGACCCCCTMTTCCTTGTGCCCCTTCACAGAGTCCCTCCTCTCAACCCTCCCCTTCTTTGTTATCTATCTAGAAAATCATCCAGTTCATTTAGTTTTTCCAGTTTTGTGGAATACAGGACTTTGAAGTAAGACCTAATGATTTTTTATTAAAATGTCCTCCGTTTCTGTTATGTCTCCCTTTTCATTTCTGATTTTATTAATTTGGAAACTGTCTCTGTGCCTTTTAGTTAGCTTGACTAATGGTTTGTCTATCTTGTTAATGTTTTCAAAGAACCAACCCTGAGTTTTGTTGATTCTCTGTATTCTTCTCTTTGTTTCTAATTGACTTCAGGACTGAGTTTTACTCTTCCCTGCTATCTGTTCCTCTTGGGTGTGTTAACTTCTTTCTGTTAGTTTCAGATGTGCTGGTAAGTAGCTAGTGTGAGACCTTTCCAATTTCTTTATGAAGGTTCTTAGTGCTATGAATTTTTCTCTTAGTGCTGCTTTCATTGTGTCCCATAAGTTTGGGTATGTTGTGACTTCATTTTCATTGATATCTAGAAATCTTTATTTCATGATTTGTTTGACTAATTGGCTATTCAGTTTCCATGAATATGTGTACTTTCTGTTGTTTCTGTTGTTGAAGTCCAGCCTTAATCCTGATAGAATGCAAATTGTTCTTTCAATCTTGTCATACAAGCTGTGTATTGTTTTGTGCCTCATTATATGGTCAATTTTGGACAATGTTCTGTGAGGTGCTGAAAAGAAGTTATATTGTTTTGTTTTGGGGTGAAAGGTTCTGTATCTGATATTTGTTAAATCCTTTTGTTTCAAAACATCTGTTAGTCTCATCATTTATTTATTTTCTGTTTCAATGACCTGTTATTTAGTGAGAGTGAMGTATTGAAATCTCCCACTATTATTGTGTGGGGTTCAACGTGTGTTTTGAGTTTTACTAAAGTTCCTTTTATGAATGTGGCTGCCTTTACATTTGGGGCATAGATGTTCAGAAATGAGATGTCATCTTGGTGGGTTTTTCTTTGTTGAATATGAAGTGTCCATTCCAATCTCTTTTGGTTAAAAGTCTATTTTAGAATGGCTGTTTCAACTTATTTCTTGGGTCTGTTTACTTGGAAAAACWTTATTTCTGGCCATTTACTCTGAGGTAATTTTATCTTTGATGCTGATGTGTGTTTCTTATATGCAGGAGAATGATAAATCCTGTTTACTTAAAAATGTTAGTCCATGTTTAATATTGGTCAGTCAATTAAGTCTATTGGTGTTGGGAGATATTAATGATGAATGATATTTGATGTTGAAGGAATTACTGAGGATAAATGATCTTTTCTTTGGTGTTTGCTGTTAGATGATTAAATTTTTTGTGTTTTCTTGAATGCATTTTCCCTCCTTGTATTAGAGTTTTTCTTCTACTATTACCTGTAGGGCTGGGTTAGTTGAAAGATATTGTTTAAATTTGGGTTTGTCATGGAATACCCTAGTTTCTTCACCTATGATAATTGAGAATTTTGCTGGATGTAATTCTCTGGGCTTACATCTGTGGTTTCTCATGTTCTGCAAGACATCTGTCCAGAATCTTCTAGATTTTAGAGTCTCTGTTGAAAATCAGGTGTAATTCTGATAGGTCTGCCTTTTCCYTTTGTTGTTGTTATGTCTTGTTTTGTTTTGTTTTGGTGTTCTGTAAGTATTTTGTAAGTTTATAGCCATCTCTTACTTTAGGTTAGAGAAGTTTTCTTCTATGGTTTTTGTTGAAGATTTTTTCTGGCCTTTGAACTGGGAAGCTTTACCCTCTTCTATTTGTATTGTTCTTGGGTTTGGTCTTTTCATTGTGCCCCAAATATCCTGGAGGTTTTGAGTTAGGATCTTCTTATATCTGACATTTTCTTTGACCAATGTATGAATTTTTTCTGTGATGTACTCTACACCTGACAGTTTCTCTTTCACATCTTTATTTTGTTGATGATGCTTGCATCTGTAGTTCCTGTGCTCCTTCCTAAGTTTTCCRTCTCCAGAGTTGCTACCATTTGTGTTTTCTTTATTGACTCTATTTCCATTTTTATTTCTCAGACTATATTTTTGGGTTTTTGTTTGTTTAATGTTTTGTTTTGCTTTTTTCATTTACTTCACCTGTTTGATTGTCTTGCCAGTATTTCTTTAATGGAATTATTAATATCCTCTTTTAAAGCCTCGTTGAGGCTTTAAAGCCTTTATTATATGGGACCTAAGGTCTTCTCTCTATGTGTGTTAGGGTATCCAGGGCTTGCTATAATAGGAGAGCTGGTTTCTGATGGTGCCATATTGCATTGGCTCTCTTGATTATGTTCTTGCACTTGCCTTTTGCCATCTGGTTGTCTCTAGTGTTGTTTGGCCTGGGGGTCCCAGGTTGGAATAGGCCTCCTGGGAGGCATGAAGAGTTGTATGTCCCAGGTTAGAGTAGGTCGCACAAGGAGGCAGGTGGAGCTGTAGAGTGGGGAGTAGCATGGTGATTCTAGATGGCAGGTGAAAGTGCTGACTGGGAAGAAGATAGAACTTTGACAGCGCAGGGCAGAGCTCAGTCTACTGTGCTTGGTTTGGACCCAGAAGGCAGGAGATTAGGGTGGGGGGTCACACCTGTATCCCAGGCTAGAACAGGCCTCCTGGGAGGTAGGTAGAACTGGATGGGAGGGGTGCAATGAGCTAATCCACAACTGCAAGTAAATGGGCACACCTGAAGGAAGATGGAGCTCCACCTATCCTAGCTATTTATCTTAAGATGAGATTTTAATTTCAATTATAAATTTCATATTTTTCTGGTTATAGCATTTTGATCTGTCTTTTCTCATTAGTATATAAGCTATATTTGAGAATGTCTTAATCACTGGAATAATGACAAGGATACCTTTCTGGTCAAGTTTATTAAAGCATGCATAAACTAGAATATTATCAATTTTCTATAATACCATTATAAATAATAAAACCTAAATAAGGTAATGATATTTAACATTACATTATACTTCATTGATGAGAGCCCTTTTAGATATGAAAACTTTATCTCGGTTACTTAGGAAGCATACAATATCAAATGTTGGAAGCTGGAAGAAAAGTATAAAGCTCTCTTGGTCTTTTCTTCAAGTTCCATGAAAAGGTAGGTCTTGATGATTATAGAAGGCCAAGTCCAGATTAATGTCATCCAGGTGAGTCCTGTAAAGATTTGTACTATACAATAGCTAGTAGATATCAGCCTTCAGAGATGAGAAAAAAAATAGGTGCTAGAGTGACTCAACAACTTGGAATAAAACATAGTTCTAGTGATGACTTATTTGCATTTCAATATCAGCTTTCACTTGCTTATACTTGGCAGCTTTTAAAAAAGTATGTTCATACCATATCTTGAAGCATTCTACCAAGCCTGGACTAGGTCCTAAAGTGATGTCTTAAATTCCATTGTTGGATTACCAAACAGCCAAAAGATTCTCAATAGAAAATAGTAAAATAATTTAATTATTTCTCCCAACAACAAACACATGTTATCTTTAWTTTTTACCATTCTTCCTTCCTTAGATGAAAGAAACCTATCTGTTAAGGCAAATAAACAGATGGAGAATATCACATAAAAGGAGATAGTTTATTGAAAGATACATATAGTAAGGAAAACTCCTTTATAGACCTTAATAGAATATTGAGAGTACATTTACTTACCTAATGCTAATCTTTAACAAACASCAACAAAGCATGCCTTACTGAATAATAAACTTATTTGTAAAATTTAACCTTCATTTGTGGTTATCAGTCACATGTTTGATATTATGATCATTATACACATAGTTCTACTGAACTTCAAACAGTTTGATTCAAAAGTCCTCAATTCTATGTATCATGGACATGGATTTGTGACTCAATGATGATGCTGAAGTATATTTTTTTCAATAGAAAGGATTAAGCAGCATCACTATGGATTCATCTGTAACCTGATCTGAAAATACATTTTTAGAATGAAATGTCTTCAGTTGCATGGATTTAAAAAAATTTTATTCAATGATCTACTTTGAAATGAAGAGTTAGATGTGTTTGATAATCTAGAGGATTTTAACCCCGAGGAATGAATTCTTTATTATTCAGGCATTGCAGTTCTAAATTACCCCCCTAATCTTTACCCAAAAGCAGCTTTGGTCTAGACTAACCTCCACTGGTAAAGCATTCAGTGTTCAAAAAACTATATGAAGAGGTTAATGATGTCAGTTACTCTGCTTCATAAAGTTCTTATGGTTTGTTCAGCAAATAKTATTTTTAATGAGCTCAGATGTCTCAAAGATAAAAGTATGCTAAGGGATCCAGAAAGATAAAGTATGTATTGTACAGCACTAATCATAATGACTTAATTAGGTGTTAATGTGGATTTTACTCTCATTAGTRTTTAATGGTAACTGGATATTTAAATGTTCAGTTAGCATTTCCATAATCATAGTCTAGTAAGGACATATTTCCTTCCAACACAACTTAGAGAAAAGTAGATTTTGTTGTAAATTAGTCCTAAACAACAACAANTATTTTTAATGAGCTCAGATGTCTCAAAGATAAAAGTATGCTAAGGGATCCAGAAAGATAAAGTATGTATTGTACAGCACTAATCATAATGACTTAATTAGGTGTTAATGTGGATTTTACTCTCATTAGTRTTTAATGGTAACTGGATATTTAAATGTTCAGTTAGCATTTCCATAATCATAGTCTAGTAAGGACATATTTCCTTCCAACACAACTTAGAGAAAAGTAGATTTTGTTGTAAATTAGTCCTAAACAACAACAAAAAAAAAATGACAATTTTCAACTGTACCTTATGCTTGACCACAATAGGTGGTAAAGTTGAATGAGGTACTACTAGTACACTATCTTTTCCTTTAAAATTTACGTGTGTGCATGGTATGTGTATGTGTATGTGTATGTGTGTATATGTACCCACAGAAGCGAGAAGAGAATACCATAGCCACCAGAGCTAAAGTTCTAGAGTTCCAGTCAGTTATGAGTTACCCAACATGGGAATTAGAAACCAAACGCCATCAAGTGCAGCAAGCACCCTGAACTAAACAACCGTTTCCCTATTCTCTTCTAATACAACTTCAAATAAGATTAGTTGTGTAATTAGAAAGAAGTTGCCATCTAGCATAATCCTCAAAGGTGTTAAAGGGTCACTATGCTTTTGTTATTGAATTAATAGTCTTTTGTGAGTTGGCATCAAAGAAAATTTATTAAATTGTAATTATGTATTATTGATGTTGTCCCAGGAATATTCACAACTCCTATCTTTAAAACGCCCTGCTACAATTATACTTTTATCCTTACTTATTCCATTATCAAGGTAAAGATAATAAAACAAGGAGTTTCTAAAAGTAATGTATACATGAGTGAATTTAAGTTTCAAAAAAAAATCTCTATTTCAACAATTATATGCAGATTTCCCTACCATGCCTTATTTACAGGTGTGCTAAAAATGGGGAAACTATCACCACTTCCTCCCTCATTGGTACCTTTATAACAGAATGTACCAAGGAGCTACAATTTCCACCATAAATACATGTGGTAAGCCCAACTACTGTACTGGGCAGATCCCTGATTCTAAATTTACATTCATTGTATGTAAAGTATAGATGATAACCTTTCCTTTAGTGCTGTAAGAAACTTTAGCTGAATGCAGGATATTTTCTACTAATTTATCTATTAAAGAGCTAGAAACAGAACCAGGAAAGATACAATATGGAATCACATGAATTATTAAAATTCTCATCAATCACTTACCCCATTGCATCAAATATTTTCATAGAATCYGTGTAGCACAGTATTCAGAAACATATTTATTCAAAATCATTCTACCTGTACAAAAGACACATAATCTAGTGATAGAAGTAGAATGACACCATCTTAAACAGTTCCTCATTTTCTAAGTTTGACAACACATCTCAATGGATAAATATGTGTACATAGCTTATGTGTGCATAGCTTTAGAAATTATTTATTTGATCCAATGATTGAAAGCAATCCAGTCACCAATCATTGCTCTGGCCCATTTTTGAAACTCTCATATGGCTTTTCTTTCTAGATTTGCACAAATAACAATCATATCCCCCAATAATACACAAATAGAATACAAGAATAACAAATGAAAACAACAATGAAATAACAAATGAAAACTGTGCGGGGGATCAACTCAAGGGAAGAAAACAAACATCCGTTTTTAATTACTGGAACACTAATGAAGAAACTGAATCAAAAAGTGGTTTGACTCTAAGTGTTATCAAGCAAAGGACAATAACCATGAAAATTCCCCCAAATAACACTTTGCAGCAAGTGGAGGAAAATGGCCTGATCAGCCCTTGAAAGAATGCATACATTAGTTCTCAGGTTGACTGTTCCTGAGTACAGATTCCAATCTAATCTCCATAAAAATGGAATTCCTATTGTGCCTCAGAGATCTCTGACAAGGATATCAGAATCCCTGTTTGGGAGAAAAGTTCAAATTAAATGAAATTCAGGTTGCTATCATGGGAGTGAATGCTATCGGTCACTAGGAGGGACCAAATTTGTCTTTTAAAAGGTAGCCAGTATTGATTTGAAAACAAACTAATATTATAAACCATCATGGAGAATGACGGAAACAATCTCTCTGCTGTCCTATTTCTCATTTAGCATTTGTATACTTAGCATCATGTCTATATTCTTTCCCTTTTACTTCTATTTCCTTTTACACACATGAAAAGATTACTAGGATACACCCACCTCCCAAGGTTGCATATTCTCATTCATTCTGATGACCCTTGGGGATTCACTCCTTTTCCCCCAAATAGGGACCCATCTCAAGGGAAGGCTCCAAGGCCTGACACTGTTACTGATACTATGATGTGCTTACAAACTGGAGCATAGCATGGTTGCCTGCTGAGAGGCCCAACAAGCATCTGACCAAGACAGACACTCACACCCAACCAATGGACTAAAGTCCAGGAACCCTGTGGTTAAATTTAAACAGCTGGAAGAAGTTGAGGAGGAGGGCGATCCCACAGGAAGACCAGCAGTCTCAAAAAACCTGGACCCCTGAGATATCTCAGACATTGAGCTAACAACCAGGCAGCATACACTAGCTGGTTCAAGGGCCCTGACACATATATAGCAGAGGACTCCCTGGTCTGAGAGAAGATATGCCTAATCCTTGGGAGACTTGAAACCATGGGAAATGGGGAGGTCTGGCAGTATGGGAGTGTGGGGGGTATGGGGACATCCTCTTGGAGATGGGGGAAGAGAAATGGGACGAGGAACTGTTGGAGGGCAGAAAGGGAGAGGGATAATGATGGGCTGTTAAAAAGATTAAAGATAATAATAATAATAATAATAATAATAATAATAATAATAATAATAATAATAATGAAAAGATTACCAGGAAATGAAGAGAAATTGTGCTAGGTCTGATGGTTTATATCTGTTATTCTATCACTTTGGAGGCTGAAGCAGGGAGGTTGTTATGAGTTTGAGACAAGTCTGGGAATACAGAGTAAGAGCCTGTGTCARAAAAAAAAAACCAAAATAAAACAAACAAACGAATGAAAAACAAGCAAGCAAACAAACAAAAAACAAGAAAACACATGTGCCCAAATCATGAAAAAGTAAGCTAATTTGGAATTGGTAAAACAGATATGCCAATTGAGAATAATTCTAACACAGAGTTTCTCATCCCTATGTTATGCATTAATCTAGTTTTTTTTGATATTTCACCAACACAAAGGCATTATGATAACCAGAAATAAATCATAGTTTTGATGATTAATACACTGAATATTTTAATGGTTGTGTGATTGAAAAATTTTCATGTGAAAATGAATGTGGATGTGAATGCAGGTGCACATATCTGTGAAGGTGCATGCATATGCAGGTACTTACATATGCATGTGCATGTATGTCTGTGTGGGTCAGTGTATACTTGTATGTCTGTGCATGGAGACAGAGGGCCATCTAGAGGATGGCTCCCCACTAACTGTCTACGCCTTTACTTGGGGTCTTTCTCTGCACTTCTGAAACTCATGACATAGGCTATTATGTGCTCAGCAAGCCCACTCAGCCACCTGTCCATATCTCCCAGGTGCCATAATTTTAAGCAGGGACAACCATAAAAACCATCTTTTCTGCATCTCCAAGGATCAAAACACAAATATTATGTCTTTTACAAAGTGTTTTGTGACTCTCCAAGAATCARTTCTTTTTCTTGCAGATCCATAATAGTTGGAGGAGACTTTTGCGTCACAAATGCCCATATTACGATATGAGGGTCATTGTAAGCATTCCTCTGTTTTATATTGTGAATTCTAGGAAGATAGATATCATTTCATTCAGCTTTTTACACATAGGTAGCATTTTAAAATTTCATTTTAGCAGTGCAGGGAAAAAGGAAATTATAAACTTAATAGTGTAGATTCTCTCAGACATGGGATTAATTCAATCAAATTATACTCCTCATGATCTCACAAGAACCATTATTGAAGACAGTTTCTCATACTATTTCATATTTCTTTTCTATTTTATAAGCATTTTCCCATAATCTTGAACTTGTTAGGGCCATTGATGTCACCAGGCAAGTATTAAACATTCTTATATTTGAGACACTTAATAGCTTATTGGTGTCATGGCTAATCTCAGTTGTCAACCTTACAGACTTGGGAAAGTGGAATCCTAATTGACAATTTACCTCCACCAGATTGACCTTTGGCTATGTCTATGGGAATATTTTCTTTTCTTAACTGTAATTGATCTAACCCACTGTGGACATTTCTTTCTCTAGGCAGGTGGGGTTGGGCTATGTAAGAAAGGTAGCTGAATATAAGTCCAGTAGGAAGCCAATAAAATGTATCCCTCCATAATTACTCCCTCATGGCCTTGTCTGAGTTCCTGCCTTGGCTTCTCTTAATTATGGACTCTAAACTGTAATCCTTAAAAGCAAGCAAACAAACAAACAAACAAACAAACAAGTCTTTCCACCTCATGTTGATATTGGTCAATAGAAGGAAAACTGGTATTATTTTTGCTGTTTTATTTTTGTGGAGAACATGGTACTCAGGATCAAGTATATTTAACTCATTTTCATTTGTTTATTGACAGTGTATATGATATTTTGAGATCTATATACTGTTACTTTCTCTTTTTTAAATTTTGGTTCATTGCATTTATCTTTTTAATTGTAAGTTTACTATTTAATATTTGGATTCAAATATATTGCTTGTTACATATTCTCAAGACCAGCTGTCAGTCTATCTATCACCTATTCAAAATATGTGTATATGCATATTGGATACTACAGAATTATGACTATAATGGTCATTGTACAAAAGGGAGAAGTAATTCAGTTTCTGGATAGCTGTAACWAAAGCTGTAAAAATTGGGCAGAGAGCTATCATAATCAAATATATGTATCATGTGATAACTGTGGTTCTCTGGTGTTTCCTTGGTAATTATTTGTATTTCAGAGTCTGCCTTGCAGTCATTGACATCTGAAAGCAAAGAATGATGGTTGTTTGAACTTGCTTTGTAGAGTATGATGCAGAATAAAGATGGTATGTTTTGCAGAAAGGATTGTATCGGGTTATTATATTTCACAAAAGAAGAAAGGAGACTTTCATAAACCAAGGACCAACTCTTAATTAAATGTCCTGAATCTTGTGATGCATGACTACCGCATGGGACCTCATAACCACCAACTTARATCCAGTGGCAAATTGTGAATCTCCTCTCAGTGAGAAATGTTCCCTCTGAATATCCCTAAATTAAG
>BDUI01012245.1:4978-16491 GCA_002335545.1 Apodemus speciosus
CCTCTACTATCTGTCCCCAGCATGGGAGCCTGGGAAAAGTCACTACCATGGGGGCTCTGGGTCCCGTAGCCTGGGACTCTGGAAGGGGCTGGCTCCTCCACAGAACAGTTGAGGCAAGGACGTGGGGGGTGCAGAGCTGACTCCTGAAGGCTYGCCGAAGACCTCCTTAAATACTACTGGGCTAGGAAGACCCCTCCACCCCAACCCCTAACCACCGCAATCCCACCCCATGCCGCTTGGCCCAGCGCTAGGATAAGTCTTCCCTCTCAGGTCTTCTCCTGACCCTGACTCTTTCCCACTCAGAACACCTCCCCCAATCTGTCTCATAAGTAGATAGACAGCCAGTTCTGCCTACCCACCTGTCCCYTAGCCAGCCTGCAATGTTCCCACCCCCRGGGACAGCACTTTACCTATGTCAGAGTGCATGCCTTTCACCGGATGTGAATGCAAATCCGAGGGTCTGTTTCTGTTTGTGCCGCAGCACCTACATGCCTGCCTGGCTGTCACACCTACATACATGTGCATGTGCGTRTGCGTGTGCGTGTGYGTGTGTGCCATAGCTGCCCTGCTGTGTGCATGATGGGGGGCGGATRCCGTCCACGCATGAGGTTCTGCTAGCCTGGGTCTGTGTGGATGAAGCTGTRGGCTGAGAGGGCTCCCTGAGCTAAGTGCTGGGATTCCAGGAGCTCTCTGAGCCAATAGTTCAGCTTGCTTGGGAGCAGTGGACACTGTAAAACCAGCCTGCCTCGTGAGACTGGCTTTAGCCCTAAACAGTGGCCTTGCACAGCATGCTAAGGAGAATCTACAGAGCCGGGGTGTGGGGGGCAGAACCCCTTGGTCTGATTGCAGTGTCCAGTGGAACCTAAGAAAGGGTGTGGGTGGGTGGGCAGCCCTGGTCCCAGTCTCAGTTCTGAGCTTCCTTCCTTCACCAGAAGTCATTTCCCAGAGTCTTTTGGTCCTGAGGACTCGGTGCCCCTCCCACCTTCCTGGCGCCCCGGTGAAGGGACCACCTGGCTTTGACCCAGACAAGAACCCGGGCTCTGAACCACCGTGCCTGTCTTTCCCGGCCGACTGCTCTCTGCACCTCCTGCCACTGGTGCTTCTCCCGGGTGTAGGCGCCCCCTTTCCCTGACCAGCCTACGCCCCCACCACACTCTCAAGACACCCATCATCCCGGTGTTTCTAACCCCCTGTTCTCCGTCTGGCCCCAGCCAGTTCGTGGCCTTGTGCTCAAAGCCATCTTCGGCTCCTTTCCCTTCAGTCCTCTGTACCTTGTCCCCGATTTTTGGATTCTTGCGTCTCCCTGTCCGCCCAGCGCCTTCCAGTCCGTTCGGTCCTCGGTTCCTATCCCTTGCCTTCTCTCTGAACCCTCTCTCCTCCATACCTCTTCTGTCTTCTGTCCAGTCCTGTCCCCTTGTCCTCAGCCTCCGATTCTCAGTCCCCAGGGCATCCTCCCTCCGCCCCTGCCCGTGCCATCCTGCGCCCAGGCCGGCTAGGGTCGAGGCGGGGAAGTTGCGCCCCGGGCAGCACCGCCCCCGCCCCCGCCCCACCGCGCCGCTCACCTTCGCCGCGCCCCGCGGACACGCAGGTGGCCGCCGCCGCGGCCGTGACGACCCAGAGAGCGGGGGACAGGCGGGCCCGGGCGGGGGCCATGGCCGGGCGGCGCCGCGCTCCTCGGGCTCGGCCCGGCGGCCGCGCGTGGCGCGCTCCTGCCTCTCCCGCACCCCGGCCGGCGCACACGCGGCTCAGCCGCACGCGGGCACCCGCGCCCGCCACCGCCCCGGGCGGGGCCGCCCCCGCGCGCAGCCAATCAGCGCCGGGGCGGGCGGGACGCCGAGCCCGCACCGCGGCCACCGGCCGGCAGCACGTGCACACGCCCGCCCCGGCCGGCTCGCGCCTGGGGGCGTTGGCCCCGTGCCACTCGTGGACCGCACCGCACGCACGCGACCTCGTTACCGCGGCMGGCCTGGGGATGTCCCRGAGGACGCACGCGGGACGCACYGCCGGCTCTCCCACTCCTGCCCACGCAATACCACATAGGGGACCGCGCGTGCATGCTTTCTAGTTCATGGGCCCATAGACAACTCAGCGGTACTTGCAATTTACAAATCACTCTGCCCCCCACCTCCAGGACTGGGTGGTCACGAAGGTTCAGAGAGGCCATACAGATGGGTGTTCCAGAGAGCTGGGATCCCTGGCTGTGTGGCCTCTGGCAAGTTTCTAACCCTGACTGAGCAAATAAAGAATCACTGTGCCTGTGCCCCAGGGCTGCGAGGAGAGCTCGTAAAAGGGCCCAGGTAAGCCCCCAGCATCCTTTAAGGGCACACAGCCAAGCTGGCCAGTGGTTGAGGTTCTCTTCCTGCTCCTTTCTTACACGATTCCCCTAACTCCCATCCAYCCTGGGAGGGTTGCAGGCTGGGGGTATCCTGTCAGGTACTGCAATGATCCCTGGGGAGGACCGACCGCAGTTCAACCCTCCGAGCAGCCTCTGGAAACCAAYCCRAAGTGTGAATACCAGTGAGAATGGGACCTACCAGTTCCTGAGTGGCACAACCTTCTGCCGAGGTCACACAGAATGGCAAAGACCACTTGGRGAACACATATATACATGCCCTCTGGGTTAGCCCTTTCTTTGGGGGCATTATAAATGCGCCTGCTCTAGTTTAAGCCCCACACGTGTACCGGCAGGGAGGAGGAGGGAAGGAAACTCACCCTCACAAGACCATCTCGAGCCTTAGGTCCCCCAGCTAGATGCTAGAGAAGGATCCAGACGGGGTGGCTCTGAAGCTCATTTCTTTCTCTGTATCTTGCTCGCAGAAGGGGCGGGGCAGTTCCATTTCAGAACTCCTTCTAGCAGATTGTACTGACTACCTCAAAAATGTCCTGGGCCACCTGTCACCGGAGAYATTCAAGCAGATACTAAGCTAGAGATTATCAAGGGAGTGGTACTAGAAGAGACACATTTGACTGGAGTGAACCCGGGGAGGTGAGCTCAAGTACCCAGGTGARACCAGCAGGCAGTCTCATGCTCCTAGCTGGCCGAGTGACTGGCCCCAGCCACAGTACCAATGGCCACATGGCCTGGGTTTGGTGCTTTTTCAAAAGCAGGTTATGTACTGGAATTAGTTTCCTTGCGACTTTGAAGGCCAGAAGTTGCTACTGTAAAGCCCAAGGGTGAGCAATCCTGTGAGGAGAGGCAGCCTTAGCCCAGCAGAGTGACTGGCTGGACAGTGACTGGGGACAGCTGGGAACACTTGAGGAACTAGGTGGGTGCCGGGACCATTCTCAGAATCTGCTTCGTGCCCTGAGTCCTCCTTAGTCCTCCCTGGAACTACTAGAGCCCGAGACGTGTGCAGTCCAGTGTCCCCAGCTTTCCCTGGGATATTAGAGCTGCTGAGAAGCACTCAGGGGTGTCGTCGCCTAGGAGTCTCCCCGCCCTGAGCTCTGCTGTCCTGGGTGTCTGAAGACTGTGGAGGGAGAAAGAAAGCCAGTGGATGTGCTCCCGCAGGGCCCTGGGGTGAGGAGGTAGAAAGGCCATAGGGCTCTGGGGGTCCACAGATGGGCTGGGGGTGGGGCTTCCGGCGATGAGCACACTCAGGCTGCACCCCGTACGGAACCCCTGCAGCCAGACTATTAGCCTGACACAGGCAAGCACAGTGGTAGTCCAGCAAGGACCAGAGCCAGAGGGGAGCGCTGAGAGAGATGAGCGATCTGGCATGCGTGTGATCTGACAGCTGAAGTCCTGTCTCCCCTCCCCTGATGGTTGCTGACCCGCGGGAGGGTGGGGTCTACATACAGAGCGTCTTCGTGATGCACCACGGATGMACAGGGAGAGCTGCTGGGTGAGTGCGGCTTCCAGCCCCGTGACACCTTCATCTGCAGGGCTGGCAGGTCAGYGTGGCGAGGATAGAAGCCGGCCTGAACTGGACAGCCTCTGGGGTGCTCCCATCTCTTGGACCCACCACCAGCCTGGTTTAYTCACTGAGGCAGGGTCGGAGGGGGATGGGCACTACATGATATGCATACAGGTCTTCTCCACACCCGGGAGGAGCCTGAGATCCAGAAAGAGCCTCCTCAGCCCTCAGTTTCCATTTTGTCACAGCCTCCTGGGTTGTTTTAGAGTTGCAAAGGGCTCGGAGGGGCCCGGTACGGGCTTCCTCTGGGAGGGTGCCTAGCTCTCCATAAGAAGATGTGACCTTGCCCTTGAAGCATACAAACCTCGAAGAGAGGCCACCGCATCTATGGCTAAAGTCCTAAAGCTGACAGAGCCTGCTCTACAGGAGACTCAAGCTCTGTCCCCTACCTGAGTCCAGGCAGGAGCRTTTAGGCAATGAGTGCCACATATATGATTCAAACTATCCAATATCACATTTAAAACATAAGATGAAATAGTGAAACACATGTAAGAATACATACATACATACACACATATGTACGTATGTACGTACAGACTGGACGGCGCCTGGTGTGGAATGTTGACTGATGAATCAGTGCACTTATTCAGCCAGGCAGGCACACATCTGTGATCCTAGCCGTTGGGAAGAGGATCAGGAGTTCAAGGTCATCKTAAGCTATAGAATGAACTTGAGGCCAGCCTGGGCTACATGAAACCATGCTTCAAAAACAACAACATCAAAACCAATCCAAGTCATGACCTCAGCAACTGTGTTTGAGCTCTTCCGTGGGGTGGCGCCAGGTTTGGCCATGCAGACCCAGCTTCTGTTCTCTCTGAGATGTAGTGCGACCGTGAGATGGATAAACAGACCGCCACCACACTTCCTCCCACATAGGGGATATTGCAGAAGCTATAGGGCGCCAAAACTTAAAACCAAATTTACAATTTAAAAGTACACATCATTAAAATCCCTTTTAAGCATAAATGTTGCATGTAATTAAGTCTTTTTCTTTCCTTTCTTTCTTTCTTTCTTTCTTTCTTTCTTTCTTTCTTTTTTTTAATTTTTGGTTGGTGACACAGAGTCATTCTACAAACAAAGAATCCTGCACTTGATGTGGAAACTGGTCCAGAACCATAACCTGGTCTGAACCATTGCATGGGGGCTGGGAGAGGGCAATCTAAGGCAGGTGTCCTTGGGGACACTGAGATGCATCGACTGACTTGTCCTCCAGCTAGGTGATCCCGGGTGGCTCTGCTCTCTCCTCACCACAGACTGGTGGTTGCCTGTCCCCTCTGCTGCAAAATCTGGTTTCTGTTTCACTTTGGGCTTTAGTGGCCATCACCCGCCCTTAGAATCAAATGTAAATCAGGAGTCCATGGTTCCAAGCAGGGGGATTCCAGGGAGTGGAGCTGGGAGCCCACACTGCTCACTGATTCCTCTTCTTATCCCAGGCTCTWCTTCCAAAGATGTTTGTTCTTAGGAGATCGGTCTTRAGGTTGGAGGGTAGGAGAGGTGTCGTTATAAATACATAGAGGTTTATTAATGGCCAGGCATGCACAGACTAATTGCTTCTTCCTGTTTATGCACAATCAATCACTTCGATGGTGGGAACCACTGGCAAGCGCAGAGTGGATCAGAAAGATGTCCAGATGGGGGACGACCTCAGCTGCTCCATCCTTCAAAGTTCAAGACTTTCCTGTCAAAACAAAACAACCGCAAGAAAAGCCAACCCAAACACGCTCTCCCCTGTCCCACTGCCACTCCCCCCACCCCAGCAGGTGTGSGTGGGAAGTCTGTTCTCACTGTGCCTAGCTCTCATCTCGGCTCCATCTCTTCTGCTCAACTCTCCTCTCCYTGTGATGCGGGAAAGCCTCCTGCATCCTCCATGCCGCGAGCCGTGGTCGACACCCCTGGTCCCCCCCAAGCTACACAAGGCTGGRACAGCAGCAYCATGCCCTGTGAGGAGAGCATCAAATGAGCCCGGACCACGACTGTGTCCCGTCTTCACGTCTGCTGCCTCTAAGCCCCCGGTATCATGTTGGGATGTTGTGCCACTGGATCTGGGCGCACTCTCGAGGCCCCTCTGGCTACTGTCCACCACCCAGGATCATAGTCAGCCAGACCCGTCCCCTCTTCTCCTCATTAGATCCGTTCCAGAGTCAGCTGCTTTGTGTGGATAGAGAGGCCAACCCTTTATGGCTCCGGCAGGCCAGYCCAGGAGCTCTGTGCCAGCTCCTGCCTTCTCYCCAACCCCTGTCCGCCTTCAAGCCACGGCTCACGCCATCCAGGTCTTGTCTCAGCCTTTTCCACTGGCACTGACCTCCCGCYGGGAGATCTGACTATATAAAAATAACTCCTCCCGGGTCGGCACTCCCCTCCCTTCTGTTCTTGCAGGACCACAAGACACGGGGGAGGGGGGAGGGTCTCCTATCATAAATGCCTGGTGCTGTTTGGCCATGGCTCCCACCTGCACCTGAAGCCCAGCCACCTGGTGACCTTGTGACTTCAAGCAAATCTCCGAACTTCCTCTCTGGGGCTCTGTGCAGCCAGGGAGTTGGGTGGAGGGAGCTACTGAGAACTTTCCACATCTGGAATCACGTGACAGCTCATGCACTGTTCTTATTAATCTTAATAGCAGCCCTTTGAAGTGAGTTCTATTCTTATCTGCATTATCTCTATAGAAATGAGAACCGGGTGGGGAGGGGGGGTGACATAAGTTGTCCAAGATGTCACAGCTGTTAAGTGGCAGACTCAGATCTGCCTGGCTCCACACTGGGAGCACGTAGCCATGAGGTCTCCAGGAGGGGCAGGSAGCTGGAGCACGGGGAGGGTGGGTCATGGAGGCCTGGCGGGGGCGGGGGGAGCTGACACAATGCAGGTCCAGGCTATTGATTTATGAACAACCAGGCCTACTGGCTGTCCCCTCACCCCTAGCCTGCCAGCGGGGATATATAGAACAGCTCATAGCCTGCAGAGAGGCCCATGCCGGGAACCACAGGGAAGGGGCAGGGGTACTGCTGTTGAGTCCAAAGACCACAGCTGGGCCTGACCTCCCTGCAGGCATAGAGCAGAGCAGGCCTCTCGGAGCAGAGCCAGCGCGTGGGACTCCTGGGTAGCAGCTAGAGGGGTCAGGGTTTGTTGTCAGGATGAAAAGAGCATGTGCTTTTTGGCCTTAGACCTAATTCCAACTCCAGGCATGGCCCTTGCTGTGTGGCTTTGGGAGGACACTTCACCTCTCTGAGCTTTTGTCCTGGTTTATAAAATGAGGACATCAACATCCAGCCTTTAAGCTTCTGGAGATTAAAAAGGGCCCCCAGCACAGAGAAGGCCCAAGAGTCTCACCATCCGGTGCCTGTCTTCCCCTGCCCATCTCAAGACCTTCCCCGGGGATCAGGAAGGAGTGCGCCAGGACTCATCAGCAGAAAGAGATGCGTTCATATCTCCGATATTAAAAGATAACCTTTTTGTCACCCTGCCTTGTTGGGAGAAGAGCCCACATGGCGTTCTGACAGCTGGGAGCAGCTCACTGTGTCTTGTGATGGCTTCCACAGACAGACAAAGGCAGCAGGCCAGTGCTTCGTGACAGAACCCTTGCTGGAGGTGGGACGGTGGTATCGCTCTAGTCCAAGAGGTAGCTGAGGAGGGGGCCAAGGAGGTAGGACCCAGACTTGGATGCTAGGCAACCTGGTGACCTGAGCCCGCTTTTCATTATGAATATTGGAAAGGGGTGGTGACCTGTTACTTCTGGGAAGGTCTAATGCCAGGACCACAGCCTGGTCCATGTGGTGCCAGCTACCCTGCCAGCTACTCCTACCCAGGCCTGCCAGCAGCTGTCTGGAGGACTGGCTCTGCGGTGCTGATGACCACTACTGGTTGCCAGTCCGCAGTCAGTGCTGTAATCCAGGGACCCTTGTGGGCAGCTTCACCTCACCCACCTCAGGGGCTCATCTGTCACATGTGCAAAGACCCCCCCCCCCAACTCATCTACACCTCCCTCCTTCTGTGTTCTGCGGGGCCTGACAGTCTGGAGAAAGAAGATGGCTTTCCTGACCCAGTCCATCTCCCACTCCTCACTTGGTGCTCTGCCCTACCCCAGAAACCATCCTACCATGGAGTCACTGCAGACGGGAGCCCAGGCTTTGGGTCTGCACCCCATGCCACTCCCCATGGTTAAGAGGATTGTGGCACTGTGAACCCCTAGCGGAGCAGGGGGCCACACAGCTGAAAGGAGCTGTCATTGGTGAGGTGTGCACAGTGGCTGGGTGCTTTGTAATGCCCCTGTGCGCTGGCCGGGCCCCGAGGCTGCAAGGGTCCCAGACCATTTATATTAGGCTCTGTGGAGATTCCTGGTGGGAAAGTGACCTTCTGGAGATCAGGAAGTAGGCAGGCTGAAGGTGAGCCCCAGGGTGCCAGCCCTGTGTATGCCCCACAGCCAGAGGAGTCCCATAGATGGATTTCTTGGAGTAATTTGGAAACTAGAGATCCATTAATGTCTCTGTGCCATTTGAATTTGGAATTGTCTCAAAAGCAGACATGCACCCTGGGAAGTGATGGAGAATCAGGGACAGCCCTGATCTGCCCTTCCGAGGAGCCCAGGATTTCATGGGGCCCAGCCTGAAGTCCCCAGTGCCCAGGGTGGCCGAACACCTACTAACCTAAAGCTGTCCCTCAGGGTCATCTTTGAGGGAAGAAAGGCAGTTTCTGCCCATCCTTGCTGCCCACTGGTGCTGGGGCCAAGGCAGGGCTGACAGACAGCTCCTAGTGACAGCCTGGGAAGGGGCTGGCTGGGGAGATGCAGTGACATGGCCAGCCGTGGTGGGACAGTGTCTCCATGGGGAGTTTCCTGGGGTTACTGTGACAACCTCATCTCTGGCTGTGGGAACATATGAGGTGGACACAGATTCATGGTCCCCTCTCTCCCCTCAATTCCTGTGGCTTCCTGAGCAAGAGCACAGGTTCAGCACAGTGTCTCCTCTCCAGCAACCTTTGGGACTCACCTGTCCCAAGAGACCAAGGTCTATCCCTGTTTAAAACTCTGTCGCGGGGCTGGAGCGATGGCTCAGTGGTTAAGACTGCTCTTCYGAAGGTCCTGAGTTCAAAACCCAGCAACTACGTGGTGTCTCACAACCATCTGTAACAAGATCTGACTCCCTCTTCTGGAGTGTCTGAAGACAGCTACAGTGTATTTACATATAATAAATAAATACACTTTAAAAAATAATCAAACTCTTTTGCATCTTTTCTCCTGGTTACAGCTTCGGGGGCTTTTCTGCCTCCACCCATGCCTCCCCAAAGCAGGGCACCTCCCTCCATCTCAGCTGTAGCAATGCTCCTGAGCCAGGAAGAGGCCCTCCCCGTGTCTGTCCTGTGGCTTCTCCCTGGAGTTCTTCCCACATCTTGCTGGCTCTAGGCCATGCGTGCGAGGCTAGTTCTGCCTCCCACAGACTTGTGCAGGTGTCAGCTTAGACATTGCCTTCTTCTTGAAGCCTTCCCTGGGCCAAAGCCCTAATGTTGAGTAGAATGAGCCCACCCACCACACCCCATCACATACACCTAGACCAGTGGCTCTCAACCTTCCTAACGCTGCGACCCTTTAGTACAGTCCCTCATGCTGTGGTGGCCCCCAAGCATAAAATCATTTTTGTTGCTACTTCATAACTGTAAGTGTTATACTGTTATGAATTGTAATATAAATATCTGATAAGCAGGCTATCTAAGACGCGACCCCTGTAGGGGTTGTGAACCACAGGTTGAGAACGGCTGCCTGACACTATCTGTCATTTCAGCAGGGTGCTCTCA
Source organism: Apodemus speciosus (assembly GCA_002335545.1). Taxonomy (NCBI): domain Eukaryota; kingdom Metazoa; phylum Chordata; class Mammalia; order Rodentia; family Muridae; genus Apodemus; species Apodemus speciosus. The sequence goes on from BDUI01012245.1 coordinate 14,674, forward strand.
AAACCAGGTGGCTGTGCTGTTCGCCCGTCATGTGGAACTGCACCCCAGCCCTGACCCTGGTGACACTTGTTCATTCTTTTACCGACCCAAACCCCAGGCCCTGGAACTGCCCTTGACAAGGGAGGAATGATGCGTGCAAATAAGGGAGACTATCAGCCTCCGGCCTGAGCTTCTGGGGGTCATTCCTGACTCCGTTGGGTGTTAACTCCAGTGAGTTGGACAACCCTGCTAGCAACGCCGGCTCTTCTCGATACCACTCCCACATCCCATCCTGGGCTCGGGCAGACCTTTAAAGTTCTCTGCCTCGYTCAGTTATGAGATCCCACCTTCCAGATCTCACTTTCCGCTCATCTTGGATCTGCATACACATCTCGGAGCCTCACAGCACATCTGGCCTCTTGCCCGGTAGGCTGCTGCTGCTGCTGCTGCTGCTGCTGCTGTTGGGTCATGCGGGTGGTCTGAGAAGTGGCCCTAACCCTGGAGCCCACGAAGACCCTACGCTGGGTTTGGGCTTATAGAAAAGCTCGTAAAACCTTTTAAAAGCTTAGCTTAGGCCCCGCCTATTCCCCCACCAGGGGAAGGGGCTGGGGGCTGGGCATGATGAAGTCGTCAGAGAAGGACGGTGCTAAAGATGTAAACGAACCCATGAAATCCCRGCTGACAGCCGTGACCGCTGTAGCTCCAGCCATTAAGCACGGAGCTTTAGCGGCCCTGAAATACACCTGGGGCGCTTGTAGCTGTGCCTGCTCGACACACAGGCGCACATAGCTGTGCGTGAGCACACTTCTGCAGCTTGGGGGTGGGGGTGGGGCCGAACAGCAGGGTAGGAGGGCGAGCAACCCCTTAAGGGGGCAGGCACAGAGAGGAGCGAGGCCCTCCGGCCTCAAGCCCAGAGCACCCTGCGATCCCATCTGTACCCTCTTCAGGCCATGTTTGATCCATGCGTGCGGTGCTCACTCATCCTCTCTGCCTTTCTTAAAAGGCCATGGTTCACACGCTACTTAATTAACATCATATCTCCTTGTCCCTCCGCCCACCCTCCGGATGTGCGGCCGATGCCAGGCACTGGAAGAGACGGGCCAGGTGCCCTGGCCGTCAAGGAACAGTCTGGAGAAACTTGTTTGTCCAATCTGACTAATGGAGCTGCGAGGCCTGGGTTTCCGCCTCGGTACTTGGTTTCCCGACTGGAAAAGGTTCTATCCTGCCCTGCCTTTGGGAGTTCTCCGAGTCTGGCTGAAATCGAGTACCGGGTGTCGGTGGGCAGTGGCCATGTCCGCCTGGCAGTGGCCTCAGCACGGGCCTGACATCCCTGCTGAGTCATCTCGTGTCGTCATTTCCGGTCATCTAGAACTAGACAGGCAATGGAGGTGCCAGAGGAACGCTGCGGGGGGTGGGGTGGGGTTCAGGTGCCTTAGTCGACGGTTTGCTGTGGCCTTTCTCTAAGCTGGTGTGTGTTCTCTCCCTCCCCTCCCCCACTGCTTTCCTCCATACCCTGGACTCAGCTTCAAACCACTCAAGCCTCTCACGGTCTCCGAAGGACTCCCCGAGGAGGGCCTGGCGCCGCACAGCTGTAATCCCACCGCTCAGGAGGTGGAGGCAGGCCCGGAAGTTCAGGGCCAGCTTGGGCTGCATAGTCTATGTAACCCTGTCCCCCAAATCCAAAGCCTGCTGAACCTCTCCACCCAGGGCAACCTCCGGCGTGTCCCATCTTCTCAGATTGATCCTGGCCGCACAGCCCGTGCACGCAGGGCTCCCTCAGCCTCACTTGGACAACTTTTTAAACCTCGAGTGTCTTTTCTCTTGCTCCTAAGGTCCTCC